>MU734805.1:85681-100666 GCA_026770625.1 Nicotiana glauca
TTTTTTTCTTTCTTGAAAGCACAAATTTGTTAAATAACCAAACCACATAAAGTTACATGGGGAAACACTAGACATACAAATCCAAAGTTAATAAACTTACTCATTTATTAATTTCACCGTGAACTTCATTGCAACAATATTTGTATACACCTTTTAAGTAGGGGCAGAGCTACACAATTTCGGGTTCAGCCGAACACAATAACTTTTATTTAAATCTTATATTTTGTATAAGAAATTTAATTAATATGTGTAAATTATTAATTCAAAATTCAGTAACTTAAAATGATTATAATCCCCAACCCATAATGTTCAAATCCTAGCTCCGCCTTCGATCTTTTAGAATGTATTACCCGTCACAGAAACATAAACCATTTAAGTTTAATGTTTCCAAGAAAGTATTTGCAAACTATCCTAAAGGAGTTTTGAAGGCAATTTCTTTTTCTTTTCCAAACAAATACTTCAAATAGAGTTTCATAGTTTAACGTCCAAAAACTCTGAATCAAACGAAGAATCTTTTATCCTAATATCATCATTATATGGGTCAAAATCTGCTTTAGAATATTTAGGGCAAAATAAAATTAAGGAAAGAGTCAATCGAGGTCGACCGGGAAGCAGTGAGATTCATGATTGTGCTGTCAAATAATGACCGAGGTCGAGTACCATAGATATAACAATAACAACTAGTTTTTGAAATAGGATATTAAAGAGAATATTCTCTGCACTTGTACGATATGTCTCATGTAAATAGAAAAAGAGACAATGGTGTAAGGAATGTAATGTTCACGTGATAAGAACACTTTTCAGAAGAAGATTCTTTCTCTCTAGCAAAGATACAAATTTTACCTTTTCATCAATATTCTCACTCACATTATTCCATATTTTTCCATCAGATCCAAGAATAGTTCGAACATTCTACGATTTGTCCGTCACTCATTATTGTCAGGAGGAACAATCATCTAATTCATTCATTATTGGGTGAATCACTCCTCCTATTTACTTAAATGTTATTTATTGTTATTTATTGCTAGTCACCCCTCCATTACTGCTCATACTTTTTGGAATATTAAATGTGTGTTATTTTCAATCTCCCACTTATAACTCAATCTCACGTTATCCACGCTTTCAAGATCTATATTTAGAGATATTATCTTTATTACATGAGATATAATAGTTTAACCGAAAGTTAATACTTCACCTCGGAAGCAAGCACGATTCTAGTTAACTGAATGAGGAGCTAGCTAAGTTTGAAAGCCCGAATTGCATTTAATTTCAATTCATACTTCTAAGCTACAGAAACATGACGAACATTTTGTGATGTAAATTGTTAATAATGCCTTTCCTAACTCTTGCTTAAACTGAACGAGAACATAAAGTTAGAACTCATATCATAAAAAACTTACAATTCGCAAAATCATGTTACATAAAGAAGTTTGTCTACTGTTCTTAAACTTGTTGAGACTACGTTAGTGTTCGTCTATTTCTCAACTTCGAACATGGAATGCCCACCATCTAAATCAATGAGATGACTTTTGATGCTTGGTAGGTAATTTTTTAATATTGAGGAAATAAGTTGATTTTTTTCTTTACTTTTTTTGAATAAGGAGCTAGCTAGATACAATATTTACACAACGCCAACTAAGATACACACTTGACATTATTATCTGACACGTACACACTATAGCAGAACCAATATAAAATATTGGACATAAAATTCCTGCAATATAATCTCTTGGTTGCATTGACATATTTTTTTTTTGTTTCACCAGTAATATATTGTGAGAATGCTATAAATACTGTACTTACTTATTTGTGTTTGTTCATTTATTTCTCTGTTCCGTGTTTATATCAAACAGTAGGTGGCTACTGATTAATAGGCTTTTGAACTTACACTAGTTGATTGAATGTGTGAGTGTGACCGATGGCAAGACAATGCATGCAACTCACTTATGAAATGCAGCTTTCAAAGGGCTCCTAGTAGGAACCACGACTTCCTAGAAGAGAAGTGTTGTACGTAGAGTTTAAAATTCGATAAAGGATAACAAATGCGGAAAATATATTTGGCCAAATCAAGAATGGCCCAAATGTCCCAAATGGGGGTATAATGATAACTTCATGTGGCTTTTGAGGGCATAAGGATTATTTGTGCATTTTCGTTTTTCATATATACCCTTTGGCAGATTTTTAAATTAATTTTTTAACAATTCTCTTTCACTAATTTAATTGTCTTACCTTCCCAAGATGCATGCTTCGTCATTTTTTATAAAGCTCCTTTACATATACCATACTCTCTAAATGAAATACACTATAATATATATATATATATTATACCATTTAATCGAAATACACTAAAATATACAGATAAAATATTAGAGGAAATATGGATAAAAATTAGAGGAAATATGTATAAAAATTAAACTACTGGTATTTATGATTAAAGTGGTCACTTTCTAACCCTAAACACTAATATATTTGGCCAAACCTAAGAAGCTTTTCCTGCCCCCATTTTTCTATCTTTGTTTTCTCCTTCTTCATCTCTTATCTTTCTTAGTGTTAGATTAAGGAATGGACCATGGGAAGAGGAATAATGCTTCCAAAGTTTATGTAGTGTTTCGTGTTAAGAGGCCTGGATTGTACAAATCTTGGCATCCTTGTGCTCCTATGGTTATTGGTGTCAAGGGTAGCATACTCAAGGCCTTCAAAATGTATGATGAAGCCATAGCAGCCTTTAATGAGTTTAGAAATGGATCTCAAGCTGATAATATATCGACATCGAAGGTGTATGTGGTATTTCATGGTAAAAAGCCAGGATTATACAACTCTTGGCGTGAGTGTGCTCCTATGGTTATAAGTTTTAAAGGAAGCATCTTCAAGTCTTACAAATCGTATGATGAAGCAGTTGTCACGACCCAAGTTCACCCTCCATGAATATGTCGTGATGACGCCTAGTTCCTACAACTAGATAAGCCTAATAATGCGAAAATTTAATATAATTCGCGAAAATAATTAATTAAAACTAAACATATATATAATAATAGCTGCATATAAGGCCGCTCGGCCTATACAATTCAAAAGAAATGCGGAAGTCTACAACTCAATCCCAAAACCCGAAAATTTACAGAAAATACAAGCTAATAGAAACATAAAACACTGCTCTAACTCCAAAATATCTAAACAACTGAAAGAAAAGATAAGCTAACTACTAAAGCTGGAATAGAGTAGAGACTCCTGGTCCGCGGACGCGGCAGATATACCTCGGAGTCTCCGCTAGATCTCTCCGCCTCGATGATAGTACACTTGGGTAGAGGAACCTGGATCTGCACATGAAAAACATGCAGAGAAGGGGCACGAGTACACCACAACGGTACTCAGTAAGTGCCAAGCCTAACCTCGGTTGGGTAGTGACGAGGAAGGTCAGGGCCCTACTGAGATAAGCATAATATATGATAAGATAAGGAAAAACAGTACAGCTAAAGTCTACAGTGAGAATCCAAACAGGATAAATAAGGAATGCAGTACTAGAACGCAGAAGCAAAACAATATCAGTGATGCTACCCACAACAGGAAATAATAGCCGAGGATCTCTTGGTATCCCGAGGATGTCTTGGTATCCTCATTATATACACTAGAGATCTCTTGGTATCCTTAGGATCTCTTGGTATCCTTATCATATACACGATGAATCTATTGGTATCCCGAGGATCTCTTGGTATCCTTATCATATACACGAGGGATCTCTTGGTATCTCGCACCTCAGTCCAGAACATAGTCAGTACAAGGGAATCTCCCGGGATGTCGTCCCGTAGTCTCAAATTAAAACACATAATGATAGCCCAACACAAAGCTAACACAAAACAAGTAATAGAAAAGCCTGGCCTAACATGCTTCACGTAATACAACCAAGACAGTTTAAGCACTTAAGCAAATAAGTCAAATAAACATGCTTTTCTAAACTAGCATAGGATAAACTTGCAATTCAAAATAAACAGATAAGCAGAAAGAACTCAATTTAAATACTTCAAGTAAAAACAGATTTCCAATAATTAGCTCAAGTACGCGCTCGTCACCTCACGTACAAGGCATTCAATTACCAAATATCATATCCTACGGGGAAAGGTCCCCCACACAAGGTTAGACAAGCCATTTACCTCGAACCGGCTCAAAATCAACTAGAAATCACGCCTTTTCCACGAGTATCTGACTCCAAATGGTCCAAATCTATTCAATTTAATTACATATTGTAAATAACATCGCAAACAACTAGTTTTACTATAAAATTCAAAGCCACGGCGTGAATTAGGTAAAATGACCAAAATGCCCTTCAGGCAAACTTCTTGGAATCGAATAATTTTCACATTTTCAGAACCCTTATACTCTTTTGAGTCCAACCTTATAAAAATCTCCCAAATCGGAGGTCAAACACCCACTTAAAACTCAATAGTTTAGCTTATGATGTTTCACCCAATTTTTCCTAAATTTTGATCCTTAATTCGAATTTTAATGATGGATTTAACTATATAATGATGAAATATAACTAGAAGGGATTAAGGAAACATTACCTAATAAGCTTCTCTTCAAAACCCTCTGAAAATCGTCCTTCCCCGAGCTCAATTTGATTTTTTTTTCTAACTTATGAAATCAAACCCTCGAATTTTCTATATCAGAACAGGCATTTTCGCTTCTATGGACAAGGGACTGCTTCTGCGGTCCCTTTTATGCGGAAAACGAGCCGCTTCTGCGGTTCTCATTAAAAAACAACGTTCGATTCTGCGATTCAACAACCGTTTATGCGGATTTCTTACTGCTTCTACGGTTTCAAACAAAAACTTAAGGGCGCATCTGCGACTATTATCTTGCAGGTGCGAAACCGCTTCTGCGGTTAAACTTCCGCACCTGCGAAAACTGAAGAAACACTCAAATCCCGCTCCTGCGATGAACAGGCCGCTTCTGCGGTGCCACACCTGCGGAACCCAAACCGCAGGTGCGGTTATGACAGGTACCAGGAGTCTTCAACAATTCTTCAACTTCAAAAACCTTCTGTCAACCATCCGAATTTATCCCGAGGTCCCCGGGACCTCAATCAAAATCACCAATAACACCTAATACCTCATTCAAACTTGTACCAATCCTTAAACTACCTAAAACAACGCCGAAAACTCGAATTAAACAATGATTTGAGCCTAAGAACTTCAAATTCCATCAAAACACGCTTTCGATAAAAAACCTAACCAAAACACGTCTGAATGACCTGAAATTTTGCACACACATCCCAAATGACATGACTGAGCTACTGCAACTTTCGAAATTTGAATCCGACCCTCGGATAAAAAACTCACTATCGGACCGGAGACTTCAAAAATTCAAACTTCGGCATTTCAAGCCTAAATGAGCTACGGACTTCCAAAATACATTCCGAACACGCTCCCAACCCCGGAATCACCTAACGGAGCTAACAGAAACATCGGATTTCCATTCCGAGGTCATCTTCACACTATTCCGACTATGGAGCACTTTTCAACACTTAAGCTCTCATTTAGGGACTAAGTGTCCCAAAACTCTCCGAAACCCAACACCGAATGTCCCGGCAAACCAAAATAGCAGAAATGAACTTAGGGGAAACAATTAATGGGAAATCAGGGCATTAATTCTTAAGACAATCGGCTGGGTCGTCACATCCTCCTACACATAAACATTCGTTCGTCCTCGAACGAGCATAGAGAACATACCTGAAGTAGTGAAAATATGAGGGTAACTACTGCGCATATCCTGCTCGGTCTCCCAAGTCACCTCCTCGGCCAGCTGACCTCGCCACTGAACCTTCACTGAAGCTATGTTCTTTGACCTCAAATTTCTGATCTGCCTATCCAATATAGCCACTGGATCCTTAAGATATGATAGCCCCTTGTCCAACTGGACTGAACTGAAATACAACACGTGCGACGGATCACCGTGATACCTCTAGAGCATCGAAACATGAAATAACGGATGAACTCCTTCCAAGCTGGGAGGTAAGGCAAGCTCATAAGCAACCTCCACAATACGTCTCAAAACCTCAAAAGGGCCAACAAACCTCGGACTCAACTTCCCTTTATTTCCAAACCTCATAACGTCCTTTATAGGCAAAACCTGAAGCACAACACGCTCACCAACCATATATGAAACATCACGAACCTTCCTGTCCGTGTAACTCTTCTGTCTAGATTAGGATGTACGGAGTCTATCCTGAATCATCTTAACCTTCTCCAACGCATCCTGAACCAAACAGTATCAACCCTCGGGCTCAGTATCGCATCATATGGGTACCTGCATTCACTCGGGGTGTACAGACTCCGGGAGGGGCCCCTTACGGCCCAAGCGCAATATCAAGCCACCTCGTGGCATATAAACAAGGCCTGAAAGACTTCTCACATCACACTCGAGGCCTGAAAGCCTCCTCACATAACACTCGAGGCCTGAAATCCTCCTCACATATCACTCGAGGCCTGAAAGCCTCCTCACATAACACTCGAGGCTTGAAAGCCTCCTCACCTCACGTTCAAGGCGTGAAAGCCTCCTAACCTCACGCTCAAGGCCTGAAAGCCTCACTCAATCCAAAAAATATCATAAGCCCTTCGGGCATCAATAAAATAATAGTTCTCAGCCCAGACAACAGTGAAATATTAGTAAAGTCTCAAAAATCAATTAAAACGGCTGAGTTTGCAAAAACAATATAATCAACAGCACTGAGTTCAAGTAGTATATCGAATAGTGAGGAAAAAGTGATAAAAATCCCCTAAGGGTTCAAATAATTGGCACGAAGCCCAAATATGGCAATCAGCCCAAATCATGATAATAACAAGTATGTTCCAGTCAAATACGAGATAAAAATCATCAATCGGGATGGACCAAATCACAATCCCCAATGGTGCTCTACCCCACGATCGCTATCCAGCGTGTAAGTCACCTCAATATAGCACTATGGTGTACAAATCCGAGATTTCAAACCCTCAGGATATCATTTACAATCATTACTTACCTCGAACCGGTGAAATCTCTAGCTCGCGACGCCCTTGCCCCTCAAGCCGGCCTCAACGCACGTCAAATCTATCCAATATTAGAACGAATACATCACAATATGCCAATGGGACAATAACCAATCAAAAACAATCGAAAAATAGCAAAAATCTTAAAATTAGCAAAACCCGAGCCCCAGGCCCACATCTCAGAAATCAAAAAATTTAACATCAATGGATTCCTCATCTTCTCACGAGTTTATACATGTCAAAATTACCAGAATCGGGGTTCATTTGACCCCTCAAATTCCTAATTTAAGCTCTCTTAGGTTCAAGCCCTAAACCACCATTTTTGACCTTTAATTCCTTGAGTTTTCAATTCTAATCCATGTATTTACACCATAAAGTCATGTTCTAAGTACAAGAATTCATACCTGATAAAAGCTCTGGAAACCCTCTTCAAAATCGCTCAAAAACTCTCCAAGTCTGAAGTTCAATATGTTACTCTTTCAAAAATTCACGAAGAAGACTAATTTAATACTCTGCCCAGTCATCTCGCATCTGCGGTCCCATTTCCGCTGATGCGGGACCGCTTCTGTGGGCACTACTCCGCTTCTGCGGTTTCCTCTTTAAAATCTTCGACCGCTTCTACGGCTCCAATTCCGCACCAGCAGAAGCGCTTCTGCAGTCCTGACTTCCGCTTTTGCGGAACCTGCCCTGAGTCCATTTCCGCTTATTCGACCTTCTCGCCCGCTTCTGTGTGACCACACCTGCGGTCCCATAACCACAGGTGCGAAGATACCAGATATCAGCAGCCCCTTTACCATGCAAAAGTTCCAAAACTCTCTGTTTAACTATCCGAACTCACCCCAAGGCCCCTGGGACCTCAACTAAAAATGCAAACATGATCCAATACCTTATTCAAACTTCCTCCAATCATCAAAATACCACGATTAACACTAAAACCATCAAATTACATCAAATCCAAGCATAAGTTCTTCAAATTCTTCCGAAACTCGCATTCGATCAAAAACCCAACCAAACCACCTCCGAATCATCTGAAATTTTGCACACACACATCCCAAATCACCTAACGAAGCTACTGCAACTCTTGAAATTTCATTCCGACCCTCTGATCAAAATCTCACCTATCAACCGGAAATCGCCAAAATGCTAACTTCACCAATTCAAGCCTAATTCTACACCAGACCTCCAAAATCACTTTCGATCACACTCCTAAGTCACAAACCAACCTCCGAAGCTAACCGAATCACCGGAAATCGCATCCGAGCATTATAACTCATAAGTCAACCTCCGGTTGACTTTTCAAAACCAACCTTCCTTAAAGAGACTAAGTGTCTCATTTTCTACCAAAACCAATCCAAATCAACTCTGACACACCAATTACTGATAATGAAACATAAAGAAGCATAAAATGGGGGAAACGGGGCGGTTCTCATGAGACAACGGGTCAGGTCGTCAAATCCTCCCCAACTTAAAAAAATGCTTGTCCTCGAGCATACCCAGAGTTGCTCTAGAAGCCAACCAATAGCTGAATAACTTTACCATGCATATACCCGGGGGTGATCCCACGTCACCCTATCTCATATAGGTCTGATAACACATTTATCCGAAATTACATAATCCAGTCTATCCCATAAATCATAGAACTATCTTTTCACTTCTGAAACCATCAATACGATCAAAACCTCACACCTATACTTTGAATAGTCCTGAACCAGCTGTTATAACCCATAACCTGCACCCTCAGGTGAAATCATATGATATACCACATAATCCAAGCACTCGCAACAATAATTTCCATTCACAGCAGTTGCCCACAACAGAAAATCCCTTATTAGCTAAAGTATTATTATAACACTTTCATATACTGCCAACGATAAATGAGACACGCAGCTAACTCTAACCATTCCTCAGATCAATCACTCATGAAGCCACTTCCCTTTTGACTAATACCACAACAGATTTTCAAGCCGAACCTCGATATTATCCTTCTAACAAGCTGAAATCAAATCTGTTCATATTCATTAATGACCCAACGATCACCTCGAATCCAACACACCACTCTGGTGATATGACACCTCAATACAGGCCTAAGCCACAAATTGCATAATACGCGCACCAATAAGAAACGATCTGAATATACTCAAATCATGAGAATGACTCAAACGAAAAAGTTGTACCTCAAGCTCATTAATACCATCCCCACACAAGGGTGAGACCCTGTCTCACATCATAGAATTAGAAAACCTGAATCTACCCCGAAAGGTCATATCTCCATGCGGCCTCGCCACAATGCGCGATACTATCCAAGCACTGTTACACATGAAACCTCTCAAGTCACTATGCTCAAAATCGATAGCCACGCACAATTTGATGTCTGGAACCCAAGCAATTCATTACACTTATGGTGAAACAAATAACATACAACACGTAACCCGATAGGTCATAACCAACACTCTATTTACCAAGCAACATCCAATTACTCTTCCCACTCGAATTTCACTATGAATCCCCAATAGAACCGTACCACATGTGCCCATAATCAACAAATCATAACGTCTCACAACATAGAATAACAACCCAAGCTGAATACGTAGCCACATCAGCCTGCCAACGAACTTATAACCAAGGAGCCTGAAGCTGCTCCTTCCACTACTACAACTCCTGCCGGAGCCGTATGATACAGTGCCCATCACTAAATCAATATCAAAATCCACAACCTCGCTCGGCAACACGCCCGGCCACAAGAAACGCATCCGAAAAGTCCCTCAACACCGGAACTGAACCAATGATAGAAACCTCTGCACTGACATCCATCACGAAGGCCCAATTAAGAAAAACAATCCTCCCCAGCCATCCGTTGGTCTTTGGAATACAAGCCACTCTGCTAGAACATAATTCGATGCACCTCGCCACTCAACCCGTGGAATTTTTTGGCATAGCCCATAACGAAATAGTCTAGAATAATCCAACCCTGAGACAGCCAGTCCACACCCCAACATCATATCCGAAATCTAACATACCAAGCAAAGAAAGATCCACTCGAGCCTCCAACTCCCAATAGCCGCTAAACGGTACCAATACATATGATCCACAACCACTACATAGTTTGTACCCGAGAACTCCCAGTCTCCAACTCCCTATAGCACATGAATCACCATACCTGGTCCCGAAGTCCGCCGTATGAATACATATCACACCTCAAGTACCCAATCATTCCACGAAAGATATTCTAAAATTTCCCCTGTGCCATCAAACAAAATTAGATATCGGCAATTGACCTAACAAGAAAGCCCCGCAATACTACCGAAGTGCTATCAACTTACTCACATTGCCCTTTTTCTGAAACATATACCCTGGTCAAATCACTATGATTAGCAATACCATTTCCTTAGTCATCTGAAGATCATTCACCCTAATCATCTGAAGCTCGATTCTCTAATCACCTAAAACTGCCCGTGCTGCTTAAGAATTTAATGACTCTCCATTCAGAACTGAATCTTAACCTTACACACATGAATCTCAATCCTCCACAATAGACCGCATATACCATACTACCCTAGGATAACATGAGAACTCCATCTCCCTTCCTAACCATAAACATCTACGTACTCAACTAGTCAAGAACTCTCCATTCGTCCTACCTAGAAGAAAATCATTACGCACCCCATGCCCCGCATATCCATAGAAAATATACATTTCTAAACCACGCTGAAACCCAACAAGAATTCTCTCCCAATTCCATTTGTACAAGCTAAACTGCCAGGACGGAACCCTTCTATCCAAACCGAGCTAAGCAAGCTGTCAGAACTCAAGAGCTTTTGCTGCAAAATACTTGTACGAACTCATTGCCTCAAACATACACAAAGAATTAATCACATCCTTACCATACCGATTCGGTCCACTATCAAGCTATTCCATCTATCTAATTTCCCTTCAGATTCATCATCAACTTGATATTTCTCCCTTACTGTAGTACCACAATTTCTCAACCCAGGCTTACCACGCGAGAACCAAGCATGAACCACACTATCTGAAACCCATAAGCCGATGAATACTCTCTCTCGAATATTCCCAAAAGCACCACATTCCACAGCACTTAACTCTGAAGAACTTCCTATGAATCTATATCTGTTACCTTTACTCTCCTGATACTGATGTATAGAATCCTATACTTAACATACAAATACCATAAATCTGAACCTCTTTCAATGAAAACACTATTTCTAACCTCACATGCAATTTTAAGATACCCGATTGTTCCTTGTAGACTCTTGAACACATTAGAACCATTTTCGAAAGTCATTCTCTCTTATTCAAATTGCAATTCACTTGACCTGACGGACAGAACCACCCGTGCCTCATTGGCACTCCGATACCGCAAGATGATGTCTTCATCCCAATACAACCAAACAACTTCCTGCTCTATACGTCAAGCATCCTTTGCAAATAACACTAGACATTCCATGATTCTCATACTCTATGAGGCATAATGTAACCTTTGCCACAATTTTCCTTTACTCTAGCCATAGCTAACTCACTGGCACGCCCCAAACTGGAACCAACATAGCACCTAACCGTGCAATAAGCTAATCAACAGCCACCTCCCCAACATAGAGACACGAAAATATTCTTCACGCGCCCATAACTCGGGCTACACATCAAATCACAATAGGAATCAAACATTTAATAGTTCATCTATTATCCAGTAGACTTCTTCGTCACTACCAAGTCATATAGATACATCTCGCAGTATTAGCATACTCATCATATGGACATCCAACTGCCATTCCGGCTAATAGGGACAATACCGAGCATATAAGTTCAAAACACCTGCTCACATAATCAGCACCTCGGTGCTCAAGCCATAGGCAAGGATCCGGCCCCAAGTCCTCCAGACTGGCCCAACATCAAACTCACAGAGATCACATCTCGCCCCTTGATTGGGGAATCACAAGCCATCAAGGCACATCTGATACTGAGCGCTAATGTACGCATACAAACGCGTGGAAGGAATTTCAAGAGTTGCTTTTCAAGCTGAATCAAGGACGCACAATAAGAATTTCAAGAATGTGAAGTTTTCCTAAAGGTTCTGTAGCCTCTCGAGGATAAATACAGACGTCTCTGTACCAATCCACGAGACTCTACTAAACTTGCTCATGACTCGTGAGACCTAGTAACCTAGGCTCTGATACCAACTTGTCACGACCCAAACCCCGCTCCGATCGTGATGGCGCCTCTCGTAAAGACAAGGCCAGCCAACCAACCCTATTTGCCTTTTTAAAAAATAAATAACATAAATAAACAACTTTAAAGATGATTCCATAATATTACTTAGCGAAAGTATAACCAAACACAACCCAAACCGGGGTGTCATAAGTTACGAGCATCTAGATGAGTTTAAATACAACTACAAGGCCATTAATATATAGAATAGAATTTTGAATCAAAGGAAGAAATCCGGTGCTACAAATGCTAGCGGTCACCTTGCTCAGCCACGGTAGCCAAATCTTCAACCAGCTCAAAACCCTCTATCGGGTGAACAAATACCTGCATCTGCATGCGAGGTGCAGGGAGTAAAGTGAGTACTCCAACTGAGTGAGTAATAAAAGTAAATAATAACTGAGTAGCAAGAAATTACATAAAGCAACCAACATGCTGTATAGAAGCTGGATTCAATTTTCTGAGAAAATAGTGAAATCTTTAGAAATACCTTGGCTCAGTTCAAATCTCTTTTGAAAATGATCTTTTCAATAATTACGAAAACGATTTCAAAATGGTTAGTGCTGATAAGCACAGAAAATCCGTCCCTAGGGTACAAATACCACAGTAAAATAGGTAAAGGCAAATAAATATGCAAGATGAGCACATAGAAGTTTGCCCCTCGGGCACATCTCAAAACAGTACCAGCCCCTCGGGCTCAATATCAATCGCTCAGAACAGTATCAGCCCCTCGGGCTCAGTATCACATCACTCAAACAGTATCAGCCCCTTGGGCTCAGTATCACATCACATGGGTACCTGCGCTCATTGGGGGTGTACAAACTCCAGGAGGGGCCCCTTACGGCCCAAGTGCAATATCAAGCCACCTCGTGGCACATAAACAAGGACTGAAAGACTTCTCACATCACATTCGAGTCCTGAAAGCCTCCTCACATAACACTCGAGTCCTGAAAGCCTCCTCACATATCACTCGAGGCCTGAAAGCCTCCTCACATAACACTCGAGGCCTGAAAGCCTCCTCACCTCACGCTCAAGGCCTGAAAGCCTCACTCAATCCAAAAAATATTATAAGCCCCTCGAGCATCAATAAAATAATAGTTCTCAGCCCAGACAACAGTGAAATATCATTAAAGTCTCAAAAATTAATTAAAATGGCTAAGTTTGCAAAAACAGTATAATCAACAGGATTGAGTTCAAGTAGTATATTGAATAGTGAGGAAAGAGTGATAAAAATCCCCGAAGGGTTCAAATAATTGGCACGAAGCCCAAATATGGCAATCAGCCCAAATCATGATAATAACAGTATGTTGTAGTGAAATACGCGATAAAAATCATCAATCGGGATGGACCAAGTCACAATCCCCAACGGTGTTCTACCCCACGCTCGCTATCCGGCGTGTAAGTCACCTCAATATAGCACTATGGTGTGCAAATTTGGGGTTTCAAACCCTCAAGATATCATTTACAATCATTACTTACCTTGAACCGCTGAAATCTCTATCTCGCGATGCCCTTGCCCCTCAAACCGGCCTCCACGCGCGTCGAATCTATCCAACATTAGAACTAATATATCACAATATGCCAATGGGACAACACACAATCAAAAACAATCCAAAAATAGAAAAAATCTCGAAATTAGCAAAACCTGAGCCCCGGGCCCACTTCTCAGAAATCAGAAAATTTGACATCAATGGATTCCTCATCTTCTCACGAGTCTATACATGTCAAAATTACCAGAATCGGGGTTCATTTGACCCCTCAAATTCCTAATTTAAGCTCTCTTAGGTTCAAACCCTAAACCGCCTTTTTTGACCTTTAATTCCTTGAGTTTTTAGTTCTAATCCATGTATTTACACCATAAAATCATGTTCTAAGTCCATGAATTTATACCTGATCAAAGCTCTCGAAACCCCCTTCAAAATCGCTCAAAAACTCTCCAAGTCCGAAGTGCAATAAGTTACTCTTTCAAAAATTCGCGAAGAAGACTAATTTAATACTCTGCCCAGTCATCTTGCATCTGCGGTCCCATTTTTGCTGATGCGGTACCGCTTCTGCGGGTGATGATAGGCTATAATAACGTATTTTAGTCGATTATTACGCTCTAATTTACTGCACTTTAGTTGAGGTTGTGCTTTAATCGCTAGTGTTTTGCACTAATTGTGTGTTTTATACCTTGTAGGTGTGATTCCGAGCTATGTAGATATTATGGAATGAATTTAAGTGATTTGAAGCTTTGAAGTCTGAGTAAAAGCTCAAGTAATTAAGCCGGAATCGTGTTCGGGGGTCAAATTTGATAATTAAGTACGAACGAAGACTTGAGGAGGCATATTGCGTACTATCTAGTAAAATAGACATAACTTTTTGCTCAGACCTCCATTTGAGCTCCATAATATATGGTTAGAAAGCTAACTCAAAGAAATACAACTTTTATGTTTTACGTTTTTCCAAATTCGAAGCGAAACAGTGTGAAAAAGGCAGACGCGGTGGGCCGCGGTCAACGCTGCGGTCCGCGCCGCGGTTTGAGGCAGTACCCTCCGCGGTTGGCCGCGGTCCACGCCGCTGCCGCGGCAGTCCAGGCGTGAAATATTATCCTTTTTCGCATAGAAGAAGGTATAATTGTTTGGGCCCGACCCTAATTGGTATATATACATGGCAAAATGTTATTTTTGAAGAGGAGACATATTTTTGACACATATTTGACCTAAGGAGGCAAGAACACATTGAGAGCAAGGCGGAGAATTCTTCAACA
>MU734805.1:103155-115478 GCA_026770625.1 Nicotiana glauca
AAGTAGGTGAGTTGTGAATAATGCGTGGTACTTGTGAGTCAAATCTTGAGGTGAAGATGTTACGCTTTTGTGCTTAGTCTATTTTAAATACTCTTGGTGTGATGAGTTAGGAGAATTGTTTAAAAAGGTTGTGTCTATAAAAAAAAAGTGTAGTTTGATTGCTCGAGGACGAGCAATGATTTTAAGTGTGGGGTGTACTACTCCGCTTCTGCGGTTTCCTCTTTAAAATCTCCGACCGCTTTTGCTGCTCCAATTCCGCACCAGCGGAAGCGCTTCTGCGGTCCTCACTTTCGCTTTTGCGGAACCTGCCCTGAGTCCATTTCCGCTTCTGCGACCTTCTCGCCCGCTTCTACGTGACCGCACCTACGGTCCCATAACCGCAGGTGCGAAGATACTAGATATCAGCAGCCCCTTTACCAAGCAAAAATTCCAAAACTCTCCGTTTAACCATCCGAACTCACCCCTAGGTTCCCGGGACCTCAACCAAAAACACAAACATGATCAAATACCTTATTCAAACTTGCTCCAATCATCAAAATACCACGATTAACACTAAAACCATCAAATTACATCAAATCCAAGCCTAAGTTCTTCAAATTCTTCCGAAACTCGCATTCGATCAAAAACCCAACCAAACCACCTTCGAATCATCTGAAATTTTGCACACACATCCCAAATCACCTAACAAAGCTACTGCAACTCTCGAAATTTCATTTTGTCCCTCGGATCAAAATCTCACCTATCAACCGAAAATCACCAAAATGCTAACTTCGCCAATTCAAGCCTAATTCTTCATCGGACCTCCAAAATTACTTCCAATCATACTCCTAAGTCACAAACCAACCCTTGAAGCTAACCGAATCACAAGAAATTGCATCTAAGCATTATAACTCATAAGTCAACCTCTGGTTGAATTTTCAAAACCAACCTTCCTTAAAGAGACTAAGTGTCTCATTTTCTACCAAAACCAATCCAAATCAACTATAACACATCAATTACTGATAATGAAACATGAAGAAACATAAAATGGGGAAAACGGGGTGGTTCTCACGAGATGACGGGTCGGGTCGTCACAAGTGTTAAAGCTCCTGAACGAATAATTAGCGATAATGTAGTTCTACACTCCAGCTATTGCTTGATGGTCTTTAGGGGTGCTTATTTCACAATGGTACAGTTTCCTTAACTGTACTTGAAAAAATTCAAACACTTTACGAGTATAACATGTTTGAAAATTTTCCTCCCATGCAAATTCTGATAAACATTTTAGTTCAAAGCACCTTGACCTATATTCAGCTTCTAATTCTTTCTCGAACTTAGCTCTTATGGCTAACTCATATTGCTGAACAAATACCTTCAAAGTGCTTTGGCGGGTGATAAGTCCATCAAAGAAAGCATGCATGCCTTCACTTCTTTGTGTGGACAACATCCCAGCCCAAAAGTGGTCATTTA
Source organism: Nicotiana glauca (assembly GCA_026770625.1). Taxonomy (NCBI): domain Eukaryota; kingdom Viridiplantae; phylum Streptophyta; class Magnoliopsida; order Solanales; family Solanaceae; genus Nicotiana; species Nicotiana glauca. Next base: position 104,605 of record MU734805.1, read on the forward strand.
GGTATACATGAACCCATTTCTCCTTATCCAAATAAAGCTTATATAACCAATCCCTTCTATCTAAGTTATATTTTTCAATATATTCTGTCCATCGTCTCTCAAACTAAGCAACGTTAATGCTATCAAGGACTAAAGTATTAAATTCTGCCTTTGCAATCTTAGCATCAACAACTCCGCTTAACTTCGTAGGCAACTTTGCGAGTATGTGCCTTATACAATGTCTATGTACCATATTTGGCATCAATGCATTGATGGCAGCCTTAATACTATCACATTAGTCAGTCATGATGGCTAATGGATGAACATTGTTTAAAGCCCCAAGCCATGTAAATAGCACCATTTTGTAACTTATTATATCCTCACTCGACATAAGAGCACATCCCAAAAGTATGGACTACCAATGCTGATTTACACCAACAAATGTCATATTGTACCGATTCACAATATATGTGGTATCAAGGCATATTACATTATGGAACTCCTCATATGCAACCTTAGAGTGTGAATGAACCCATACGACATTACAAAGTCGACCAAAACTATCCACATCTACGGAGTACTAAAATTCCCTATCTTTTTGTTGCATGTCATTGAAGAATTTGAGTAATGATTGTGCATCCCCTTCTTGCAACTGAAGCTTTCTACATTTCAAAATATAATTTCTACAGTTCTTTGGTGTACATCCAAGATTATCGGGGCCACCAACAAGTACTTCAGCGACTCTTATATTTTTTGAGGGTCTTAAGCCAGCAATATCTTTGGCTGCAAGAGTTCTCTTAAGGGACTTACTAAGCGATCTGTGTCCAGCCATCATTTGCGATAGTGCTGGTTCCAATTGATGATTATATTTTTTAATCACCTTTGAAACATGCCATGAACCATTCTCCTCCAAAATTCCATTTATTCTAGCACGACAGTTCCTCCTCTTGGTAACATGCTTATTCCTTGGTTTCCTAGACCTATCACAACCATATTGCACATACCTAACAATATGACAACCTTTTTATTTGATGTTCTTTTGACAATGCAAAACCCCGATAATCTTGCATGTTCTTTGTAAAAATAAAACATAGCATCCTTACTACTGAACTGCATCCCAGTAATTGGACCAATTACGAGATCTTCTTTATTGAAATCATTAGACATTTCCCTGCCCTCTCCAACTTCTTCTTCTTCCTCTAAATAATGGCCGTCGTCATCATCATCATCATCACCATCAGCAGCAGCATCAACACCATCGTCAACATGATTTTCTCCATCATTGAAGTGGCCGTCTGAATCAATATCGATCGACTCATCTTCATTCATCAAACCGTCGTCCGAATTCAACCCCAATGATGTGTGTAATGCATTCCTTAGTTGCTCCGACCTAGTTTCAAGGTTGTTATTCGGGTTTAATGGCTCCAAACTAGTTTCTCAGTTAGAATTCATATTTTGGTTAAAAGAAGGGTGGTGAATTATATGTTTAGTGAAAGATCTCTTTTGAAGAAAACTAGAATCTAGGAAGTTTTTCGGGTTACAATATAAATGGAAAATAATTATATTTACATAATAGACTTTTGATTTTCCCATCCGTATAAATTGCATTTAAAAAAAAACGTGATTGTATTTAAAAAAATACGTGATTGTATTTAAAGAAAATACGTAATTGTATTTAAAAAACGAGTACGTAGTTGTATTTTAAAAAAAAACATAATGAGTGTATTACTTTTTATCTTCCCATGCTGAGAGAATGATGATTTATGGTATCAATGTTTTGGAAAGATCAAAATTTATTAATTAATTTTGGAGGAAAATATTTTGGAGGAAAAATATGATCATTAAGCCAAACTCCTAAATAAGGGCTTTACTGATATTTTACGGGTATAGTCATAGTTGGGCCACACTGAGTTTGGCTGAATAGCAGCACTCTAACAAATGTGGCTATCAAATAGATTTACTAATCTTTCACAAAAGTGCATGTCCACCTGGTCCCTATATGATTTAATGTGGGGTATTGATGGTTTTGGCTTTGAAGTAAACAAAAACTAAATACCTACTCCACGTACCAAAGTAATCAATACACTTGAAAAGCTAAATGTGGAGAGAATGTCATATTGCCATCGTGTCTAACAGCGTCGTTGCTCTTGAATCTTGATCAACTAATCTCCTTTCTTCGCCTTCGTTTCCAACCATCAAACAAAGTAAATTTAGTCTAAGCAATCACTTGTTATTTTCTATTGATTTCGTTTTCCTTGCAAACAAATAAAAATGTTATTTTCTCTATTAGCTCTTGCGTGCTTAATAAAAACTACCGGATCTGTTATATTATGGGAAAGAGAAATGAGTTGACAAAGTTGGTAATTCTGCCGATTTTTGGTCAATTTATAAGTTATACTTTCTGATTTTGGATGATGGTATTTGATTGAGTGTAGAGTTTTTTTCTTTTCTAAAAGAATCTCTAGCACATAGAACTTATATGAAAAATACGTTACTAAAGTACTCTCAAAATTTGCATCTTATATATGCCACGTTATTCTTTAGAGCACATAATTTTAAAGATTAATATATTAAAATTAAATAGATTTCAAATAAAAACATGACAATATCTCTAATCCGCTAAAAAGAAAAGAGTGTCAATGTATAAAGTATACAAACAATGCAATTCTTTTGTATTTTTATGTTTTTTTAATAATATATTTGGTCAAACTTTCGAAAAATTATACTCCAAGTACTTATTATATATATAAAATAGTAATTTATTTTCAAGAGTTGAATTGTTAGGTCATGTCTATGATTAGCGCCAAAAACAACTTTTTCTTTGTTACTCGAAGAAAATAGAAAGTAGTGATTTCTAAGCCCCGTTGAATCAAGAAAAAAAAGTTTATAGCTTTCATTAGAAGTAGAAGTTGACAAATTTGACCTTTTTAAAAAAATAAAAAGAAGTGCCTTACATAAAAATTATTTATATGTATCATACTATGGCACCTTAATTTACATAAATATTTCAATCTCTAATTTCTTGCCTGTTTAACCAAAAAATATTTTTTGTCGTCAAAGTCAATATTAAAAAAATCGAGTTTCTAATAACCAAGTATAATTTACTTTTCCAAAAATAAGAGAATAAAATAAACAATTAAAATGATAAACGAAGGAAAGAAATCTTATTGATGATCATTGTGTTCTCCCAAGAATAGTGAACAAGAATCTCCAATCAAGCACGATATATAAGTAATAGACTGATTATATATATTTGTGAGTATTCGGATGATCATACAAGATAAGATAAGGACCTTTATAAGGATACAAATATGTAATAATTTTTTCTTACTTAATTTCTACCCGTCACCAATATTAACTGCATTAAATTGTCGGTTACTCGTAACGGTTATGATAATAATAGACGATTCTCATAATCTGGGATAATGATAATTCTCTTTCCATATTCATTATTGTTCATGAATCTTCCCCTTTTTATGACCTCCATGCTTCTCGTGCATATTTCTTTTTTCTGAGTTGGTAGATACTGTACCTTCTTCAATATATCCCGTGGGTGTTTTAACTGTGCCTTATCATTCTTCTTTACTAATTTGATACAAATTCAACTTCTCACCTTATCATCAATCTACTGTCATGCCTATTTTTCCACCAATATAGATAGTCCCCCCATTTTCTTATTATTCTCAATTGAATATTCGAAAAGTGGTAAGTTTATTTATGGTGGGAATATCTTGCCGCCTCTTCCCAACATCAACATGATTTCTTCAGAAGTGAAGAGATGTACGTCCTTTCTATTTAATGCTCAGGACACGTGTCCTGTTACGATTGGTTATGTAGTTTATAGCGTCTTTTTAGGTTTTTCTGTGGCTGCTTCAGTTTGAAGTGATAGTTCCACGATGATGGTTAATAATGATAGTTCATTCTTATAAATATCGCATTACATACCACCTAAAATTTCTTCTTCTTCCTTGCGTTCATACCCAAACTTATTCTGCGATTTTTCCCCTTTCTTCATTCTTTCACCATTAAAAATGACTTCCCATGCTTCGAACCCTTTTTCATCATCGGATCCTTGTAAAATAATCATTGTTGACGAACTTCCTCCTTCTTCTGTCCCAGTTAGGAGACCAAGAGGCGGTATACTTTGTAGCTTAGGTTATATATCAAGTTGTAGCTCTACTCCTTTCGAGAAGAATATTTCAAAGTTTTCTTATTCTAAAGCTAAAACTCCATTATCTCCTAGATCCTCCTCTAGGAGTACGAATCATAATGAACCGTTGTAGGAGCCTGTTGTTTTTGAAATTGTTCCTCAGGATTTCTCTTTCAAATCGGTTGTGAAGCACGAAGAAAGCAAGTTTCTTCCATGGCAACACTTAATTACGCCGGTCATTACCCTTCTTTATTCACTACTGGCCTTCATCCTCTAATTCGCCGTGAATGCCATTGGAAATTTATTCCTGTGGTAGTTCCTAATGTTGATGAACAAATAGCCTCTTATCGTGAAGGTTATTCATTTGTTTACACTTATTATCTCATCTTAGGATTTAACCTAATCATTGAGTTTTGTCATTACTTCAATGTGTGTCCTAGCCAAATTGGACCGATAATATAGAGGACATTAGCTTGCCTTTGTTATTTATCAAACATGGTTTACCTTTCAGCACTTACTCTATCTGTATTCCCCCAATCTCTTTCGCGAAGGTGTCCTTTCTCTTATGGAGAGAATCAAGAGAGTTTTAGCCAGTCTTGAAGATGATCGTGATCGTGGCTGATATGCCCGATTTGTGGCTGTTTCCACTCGTGATTTGGTGGGTGATGAAAATATATCTTTTCTTGAGAAGTGAAACTTTGCACATGAGTATTTCTTTCTGTCACTTTCTTTTTCTTTTCTCTTATGATTTCGATTTCTTCATTTGTTTCCTCCATACCTCTCAGCAATCATGAAAGTTTTTGGTGATATTTCCGTCTTTCATGATTGGGTAGAAAATATGTTGATTGATGCCCTTATGGAATAGAGATCATGAAAATTTCTTTCTCAAAAGTTCGGGTGGAAAGTGAAAACCCATGGTATTTTTCTTTACCGTACCCCTTTTTCTTTTTTCTTTTACTATAACTTTTCTTACTTTGACCCTTTTTTGTTATTCTCAGGTTTTGTTGTTCGTGGCATTCATACCATCTATGTTCCCACTGCTAGGATTTCTGTCAGCGCAACCCAGGAACATATTTTGAGTGTGTCTTCTTCAAAGGAGAAGAACATTGAAACCTATGCTTTTAATGAAGATGATGCTAATGATGAGGGATCACTGGTGAGGAAGCCACGAGTTAGGAGGCGCATGGTTTTAGACGATGAAGTCGCCATTCCTCAAGACCTACCTTCAAGCCCCGTGCCTTTCAAACTTGTTGATGAACCTGAGAGTGTCTCTTTGGACATCTAAGAAAATGAAGATATTGATCATTCTGGTGATCCCCCCCAAGTCCTATTGATAGACTCTTCGCTCAAGGATTTGAGGGTGCATAAGATCTTGGCCCTATTTTTGAAGAGCCACCCCTTGTTCTCCTTCCAATGACCCCTGTCGCTCATGGGGGTAATAACTCCTTTCCTTTTTGGGAATTGGGTATTTAAAGAGTCTCCACCTAACGGGTTATGGTGCGTTAGGGCACCTAGAGCGATTAACTCTTGGATTGGTTCGCATTGCCAGAGATTAGGGTAAGGGCTCGAAATGACCTTGAAGGGATGGTGTTAGGCACCCCTTTCGGTCCACAACTATGGGTCCCGATTGAACTTATATTTACGGATTAGTCCATTAACCAATAAATAGTTGAATCAAATAGTTTGCAAGTAAAGCACGTTGAATAAATCAAATAATAAGACAAAGATTTTGAACAAGTTGTATGCATATAAAATAAAGTTTTAAACAAAAGGAATTTTGGGAAAAGGAGGAGTCCTAGGTTGGTTAGCCTATAGGGTCACCCTACACAATGTTCGGTAAAATAGTCCTCAATGAGGGGGCTACATGTGATATTAGCACGTAGTCATCATATCCTATATCTACTCTTCCCACCCCCTTAGTGGTCATTAAAGCGAGTGTTGGTCAACGATTTCTATTGCGTGCTATTACACATCCCTTCTTAATGGTCCTGAAGGAAATTTAGGATCTCCACCTATAGGTAGTTCTAGACATACCCCAAAGGTTTAAAGGAGAAAAGGCTAAGGCGACAGGCAAGAACAAATAGGACCTTAGCACATAAGTTAGGAAAGAAGCAATTAGAGGCTCAAGTTTATCTCTACAAACAATGCACATCAGCAGCACGACTCAAACACAAATAAAGGACTTTTGTTAAACAATATCCTAACGCATGTTGTCTAAGTGAATATTAAGACACAGAAGATAGGCAATGTATTTTACAAACTCAGAAGTAATGGTCCTACCAGTTTGTCTACTAATTTGTTAAGCTTTTTTAAAAGAATCATAACGACATTAAGTAACAGAAACAGTTTCAGAGTTGCAGGATGTTGAAAATGCCTTATAGGCTTGCCTACACATGGAATAATGATAACTACATTTTATATAGTATAATAGGGTAGATTTTAAACTCTTGAATCCCTATAGGAATGTCTAATGATAGATTTAGGCAGTTTTTGAAAGAATTCATTTCAGGGAAAATAAACCAATAATTAAACTAGTTTCGAAGTGCACTATCGTGAACTGGATTGATTTATTTAAACTAAACTGGTTTAAATCTATAGGCAGAATTTCTGGTGTTGTTCTCTATAGGGATGATATCTAATTGTTTAAAAAAACTGATGTTAGAAACTGGTAGGCATGATAACAAATGAAAGCACCTATAAATATCCGTTATAACAGAAGTTGGATTAGATCATATCCTAAAGGCATGGTATCTATTTATAAAGTTGATTTTAAGATATACAAACATGATTTCTACTATCGGAATCGCTTGTGACCTATAGGCATGATTTCTAACATGGTAAGGCAAATATAACAAAAAATATAAAGTCCTATAGGCATGGTTTCTACCCGTATTACCCCACAAATATGTAACTACCCACCCTTTTCACTAGTTACCCAAATATTCATTTACAATTTATTAAAGACCATCTGAATGAATTACATAAATAGATAAAAAGAAAAAGAAGAAGTTACACTATAGGGAGCCTGAAGCAGGCCCAAGTGATTTTCTAAAAACCTCCAATAGCCTCAAATGCCAATTTCATAGACAATATCATTGTCTAGGTGTGTCAGAGTTCCCTAAAGATCTCAAGGATACCGGGCAGTGCTCACACCTAGACTTGGTAACCAAATTGAGTAAGTGCAGTGTGGAAGGGCCAGCCTCAGTGTGCTAGAGTTCAAAGGGTTGTCAAGAGGATCCTAAAGCAGTACACACACTGGAGGGGACAAAACCTAGTGACATAGGAGTAAAATGAGAGTGCTTGACACAATTTGAAAGGTTTTAGTACGAAGACAGTATTAAAAAGAGATTTGTTTGAGATGGTTTTGTAAAAAAAAAAAACATAAGGCAATTTAAAAGAAAGATAAGGTGACTAACAATCAATCAAACCAAGTACAGAACCAAAGAAGTTTATCAACACTTCAGTACATAGAATCAAACAGGTGCACACATCCACTTAGGGGTAAATGGGGATTTGGGGTAAGCATAGGGCACATAGTAAGAATCAGAGGAGCCTAAAAGAGGTCAAGGCTTTTAAGGTATAACATGAACTGTAGAGTTAATACAGAACCAATAGGCTTAGGATAGCCAATTACTTCATACAGGAAGGTGCATGCAATGGATCAGAGAAGCATAGTCACATTGGGACATACTGGAGGGGATCCTAAGGGTTATATAGTATGCAGTAAAGAAGACAGTGAAGTAGACATGCTAATTGCAGGTTGAACAACAAAACCATAGGTAAAAGCATATTAGGAACATGACAAGTTGAAGTAATAGGAGAAGCATATTATTTTTGGGACTTGAATTAAAATTGGAAGATACCAGTAAAGGGGATAGTAAACACAAAGTGAAAGAGAAACCAGTAGTCAGTCTTGGCTTGCAGCCGGCTGACTTTAGACAGTAGTAAGTTACACAAAAGAGAATAGAAAGCTTTTTAGTGTGAAAGAGAGAGTTTTGAACCAATGTCCATGTGTTTGTGTTAATGAGAGAGTGTGTATATATAGTAGTTTGAAATTAGGTAAAAATAAGGCAAGAATTATAGTAGCATAGTAATTATGGAACCAAATACTAATCAGAATCAAATCAATGCAAGTACTCCTTTAATTAAGGGGCAATCAACCAACGGTAATGGGCAGAAAAATATTTAAGGAAAGAAATCAAGTAGAGCATCAGGTACAAAATAGATAATTAGGGGTAAGTACATAGGGGTTCAATTAAGGAAATAACTAATGAATAATTGGTAAAATACTCGGTTAACCAAATAAGGTAAGAAAATAAAATAAAGTTGTAGAATATAAAAATAATAAAAAATAAACATAAAATAAATCAGTGAATCAAGGACTCAAAATTACTGATTTAAGGAGAGTAACATGGGTTCCCATGAATAAGAAAATAAACCAAGTTTAAATAGGAGAATCAAGGGTCCAAAGGGAAGTTTTCAAATCAAGCTAAGAAACAGGGAGCTCAGAGTCAATCAAGGAGAGAGTCATGAGTCAATGTTTTAGCAATATAAATAGAGTGAGATAGGAGTAACCAAACATAGCAAGCAAAGAGGCAAGTATTGACCAGTTAAGATGAGCCCCAACACATAAAGCTGATGTAAGTTAGGCATAAAACTCGATAGAAATATATTCGAGGCGAGATAATTACAGAAACTCAAACAAGAATTGGCCAATCACAAAATCAAATGAAGAAGCCTAAAATATTAGGGCTTTCAACATAAACGAGTTAAAAATGTAATAAACTCATAGAATCAGTTAAAATAATGCAAGAAGTAGAAGTTTAAACATAAAGAAATCAGTTAAACAAAATTTTAAAAGAAGTTTCGAAACCCTAAGTTTTAGAAAAAGGTGAAAAACACTTAAAATTAATAATCTTGTAAAAGAGCTCCAAGGACAATGTAAAACATTAAAGAAACAAACTCAAATCATTCTAAATCTATACAGATCTATGAGATATAGGCAGAAATTAGGGTTTCAAAAGAAACCCATATAGAAATGGAAGAACCTATCTAGAATCCCAAGGATTGTAACAAATGCAGTATGATTTTGCTCAAAATCACACCGGAGTAGCCAAGAACAGACAAGCGACGAATCCTAGATGCAAGTCGGCATGGCCCTAGGCCTTTGAAGACCTTAGAGAAGGATAGCATGGCATTAGAGAAGCCATTGGAGGCCTAGGCATCGATGAGAGGTTATCGGAGAAGACCAGAGAGAGAGGTCGGTGGTTGAAGGGGCTAGGGTTAGGTTGATAGACGAGATGAAAGAATAAAGAGGCAGCGGTCTATGAAAAATGGTTAGGTTTAAGGGTCATTTAGAGTTAAAAAAGGAAGGAATGAACGAGGGCCATTGATCTAAATTGGGTCTTGGGTTGGGTAGGCGTAATTAGGGTTTGGGTTGGGTGGTTTAATACGAAATTAGGTTGGGTTGGGTTAAAATTGAGGCTAAAAATCGATATGCAATCTGGCTATGTTTTAAATAGCCAATTTATCCCCATATAATTTACAATAAATAACAGATAATTTCTAAAAAATAATTTTGTGTACTAAAATGATTTAAAATAGATATTAATATTTTAAAAATATAGAAGATAAATTTTATGCATATAAATGTAATTATATATTAACATGGCTAATATTATAATTAAATGCAATTTAGCTTTAAAAATATGAAATGCAATTATAAAAATGCATAAAAATATTTTAACCATATTTTGGCATAAATTTAAAGTTTAAATGACTAAATCACTACAAAAATAATTTTAGGAATAATTATTGGGGATTTTATGAGCAAAAAAGGAAGGAAATAAATTAATTTAAAATCTTTAAAATTATAGAAAAATTATAAAATCTTGTGCATGCTTGTACATGCATATATATATATATATATATATATATATATATATATATATATATATATATATATATATATGCTATTTTAAAAGTATTTATGCATATAAATAATATAGAAAAAATTGGGTATCAACAACTGTCCATCTTTACCCGGGAAGGATGAAAGAGTTTTTGGGTAAAGAAATGATTGACAATTTTAACTGGACACGACACTTTGAAAGACACGAGGCGGACATCGGTCTTTCAGCTACCTATATATCCCTGATTTTACAGGAATCTGGCCATGCGTAGTTCCGTATTCTTCTGCAGATTATGCCTATGAGATTACTGCAAGAATGGACACACGATGCGAAAGCGACTGCGGTGGCCGGTTAAAGCCCGGGACAGTTGGAGGGAACTGGAGTGAGATCGCTCATGTTAGGATAACAACTTTTTACCAATTACTACAGATAAAAGGTGATACAAACATGTATTTGCAAAAATTTAAACATGATGCAAATTTTCGTTGGACCATGAAGGTTGTCTTCGGACGGTTGAAGATGACGTCCTCAGACTATGAAGTCCTGGGCTATGAATTGTTCTGTGAGGGATTCGCATGCCATGAAATGATGTTCTCGGGCCATGAAGATGGTGCCTCTGAACCATGACACCTTTGAATAATGATATGCAAGTAAGGCTGTATTTTTGGCGGTCCCGGGCCTTAAATGGGCCAAACGGGCCGGGCCTGGCGGTCCCGGGCTTCGTGGGCCTGCTGGGTGGAACCGGCCCGTGACGGGCCTAAGCCCAGATGGTCCTGGGCTAAACGGGCCGGTCTCGTGGGCTTAGCGGGCCTAACGGGCTTTTTTATGTCCGA
>MU734805.1:119864-150868 GCA_026770625.1 Nicotiana glauca
TTGTGCCCGGACCGTCGCGGGCTTTTAGGACCACTGGGCCCAGGACCGCTAGGACCGGCCCGCCAGGCCCGTTTGGACCGTTTAGACCGCGGGCCCGGTCCGGTCCCGGTCCCGGCCCAGCCCACCATACAGCCTTATATGCAAGTTTGAGAGATCCTCAGGCCATGGCATGGTGTCTTCCGGCTATGAGGATGATGCCTTTGGATAGGTTGGCAATATTTCAGCCTATGATATGCAATAGTTATGATGTTATCAAGACAATGCTTAGTCTTGTGAAATGGAGGGAAAAGCTTAGCCCGAATGGAAAGCAGATAAAGAGTGCTTAGAAATAAAACAATATTCGTGAAAAGAGGGACATTGCTTCGTCCTATGCAAATAGGGAGGCAAGGCTTAGTTTCAATGCAAGTATGGAGTGAAGGATTAGACTCATACAAATGTGGAGGCAGGGATTAGCCTCATGTAAATGGGGAGGCAAGGATTAGCCTCATGGAGTCAAGGATTTGACTCATACAAATGTGGAGACAGGGATTAGCCTCATACAAATGGGAGGCAAAGATTAGCCTCATGCAGTCAAGGATTAGACTCATGCAAATGTGGAGGCAGAGATCAGCCTCATGCAAATGGGGAGGCAAGTATTAGCCTCATGGAGTCAAGGATTAGACTCATGCAAATAGGGAGTCAGGGATTAGTCTCATGCAAATAGAAAGGCAGGGATTAGCCCCATGGAGTCAAGGATTAGACTCATGCAAATAGGGATGTAAGGATTAGCCTCATAGAGTCAAGGATTAGACTCATGCAAATGGGGAGGCAGTGATTAACCTCATGGAGTCAAGGATAAGACTCATGCAAGTGGGGAGGCAAGGATTAGCCTTTTGGATTCAAGGATTAGACTCATGAAAATAGGAAGGTAGGGATTAGCCTCATGCAAGTATGGAGGCAATGATTAGCCTCATGCAAATGGGGAGGCAAGGATTAGCCTCATGCAAGTATGGAGGCAAGGATTAGCCTCATGCAAATGGGGAGGCAAGGATTAGCCATTTGCAAATATGGAGTCAAGGATTAGACTCATGTACGTATGGAGGCAAGGATTAGCCTCATGCAAGTAAGGAGGTAGGGATTAGCCTCATGGATTCAAGGATTAGACTTATGCAAATGAGGAGGCAAGGATAAGCCTCATGGAGTCAAGGATTAGACTTATGCAAATGGGGAGGCAAGGATCAGCCTCATGGAAATAAGGAGGCATGGATTAGCCTCATGCAGGTGTGGAGTCAAGTATTAGACTCATGCAAGTATGGAGGCAAGGATTAGCCTCATGCAGAGAGGGAGGCATGGATTAACCTCATGCAGGTGTGGATTCAGGGCTTATACTCATGCAAGTAGCAAATAAGAGTAGTATATATCTTAGCTTGAGATATATTCGGTGTCTGATGGCCTGATTGATAGTGAATTATCTTTGTGTATACATGCTTTTCTAATTATATCATTATGTCAAATGCGCCTACATTTAAAGAAAAATTTTAAGTTTTGTGATGGGGAAGGTAGGTTCGTGCTCCTGTCGGCTGGCTTTGCTTTGCTCCGTTCTAAAATCCTTTTGAGTTCTCCTGGGTGACACCTGATCGTTATGGAAATAGAATTTTTGAAATTATGCAATTATTGATAAAAATAGGGTTGTTCTGGAAACATATTTATATATCAAGTAATTTTTTATGAACTAGTGAATGTAACACATCTTGAAGGCATTGCAACTCTCTCGTATTGGAATTTTGAGGGTCCTCCTCAAAATTCTGCCCAGTTTGGTAGATGATCTTTGACCGTTTGAGGATAATGGATCTTAACTGATTACTGACTTTCTAGCACGTGATGTGTTGGCTGAACTTGCTTTGGAATTTTAAGGGTCCTCCTTAAAATTCTGTCCCAGTTTTTGAGCTTGGGGAAAAATGAAAATTTTATTATGATATGACCAAACCCATAAGGCTGCCTATATATCCCCTCTTAAACGGGAATCAGGTCAACCGTAGTTCAATTGCATCAGATGAGGAAATGTAAGTAATCTAAGCATAGTATCTCATGACTGTGTCTGAATTGATTGGTTTTGGCCAGATTTCTCCATCCATTTCTGCAAGTATGAGTGCTCCTCCTGTCAGCACACTATGAACCATATACGAACCTTGCCAATTGGGAGGGAATTTCCCTTTGGCTTCATCTATATGTGGGAATATTTTCTTCAATACCAAGTTTCCTTGATGCGAACTGTCTTGGTTTGACCCTTTTGTTGAAAGCTCTAGACATTCTGTTCTGATAAAGTTGTCCATGACATACCGCCTTCATCCTCTTTGCATCGATGAGGGCCAATTGTTCATAGTGATTCCTTATCCATTTTGCATTGCTGAGTTCGAGTTCCTGTATAATTCTTAAGGAGGGAATCTCTACCTCGGCTGGGATGACGACCTCGGTACCATAAACCAGCATGTAAGGAGTTGCCCCAGTTGATGTGCGAACCGTGGTGCGTTACCCTAATAGAGCTAAGGGTAACTTCTCATGCCATTGTTTGTGGTTCTCTACTTAGTATCTTCTTAATATTTTTGTTGGCGGCTTTTACGACTCCATTCACTTGAGGTCTGTAGGCTGTGGAATTCTTGTGTTCAATTTTAAAAGTTTCACACATGGCCTTCATCAAATCGCTGTTGAAATTGGCGGTATTATCAATAATAATGGGCTTGGGAACTCCAAATAGGCAAACAATACGATCTTTTACAAAATCTGCGATGACTTTCTTGGTCACAACTTTGTAAGATACAACATCTACCCATTTTGTGAAGTAATCAATGGCTACCAGAATGAACCTGTGTCCGTTTGAATCAGTGGGCTCAATTAGACCAATAATATCCATTCCCCAGGCAACGAATAGCCAAGGTGACCTTGTTGCATTGAGCTCGTTTGATGTCACTTTTATCATATCGGCATGCACTTGACATTGAAAGCATTTGCGGACATACTGGATGCAATTTGTCTCCATGGTCATCCAAAAATAACAGGCACTGAGAATCTTCTTTGCCAAGATGAAACCATTTATGTGTGGGCCGCAGGTCCCGACATGTACATTCTCAAGTAGATTAGAAGCTTCCTTCACGTTGACACACCTTAGTAAAACCCAAATTTGGAGTTTTTCTGTACAAGTTTCCTCCATTGTGGAAGAAGTGGTTAGACAATCTTCGGAGTGTGCATTTCTGAGGTGTGATTTGCATGCTCCAGGTATTCTCCTTTCGATTAGTACTCTTTGATTTTATGGAATCAAGGCTTTCCATCCGTTTCTTCTTCAACATGAGCACAATAAGCCTACTGATTATGAATCTTTATAGGAATGGGATCAATATAATTCTTATCTGGATGTTCTATCATAGATGACAAGGTAGAGAATGCATCGGCAAACTCATTCTGAATTCTGGGCATATGTTGAAATTCTATCTTCGTGAATCTCTTTCTCAATTCCTGCACATGGTTCAAGTATAACAATATCTTGGAATTCTTGGTGGCCCATTCTCCTTGTACCTAGTGCACAATCAAATATGAATCACTGATCATCAGCAACTCCTGAATGTTCACGTCAACTGCCATGTTGAGTCCTAGTATGTAGGCTTCATACTATGCCATATTATTGGTACAGAAACATCTGAGTTTAATAAATACCGAATAATGTTGACCTATTTCTAATACCAAGACTGCTCCAATGCCTACTCCTTTGAAATTTGCGGCTCCATCAAAGAACATCCTCAAACTGTCATAGTCTTCGGTAATGTCTTCTTCTACGAATGGCACTTCTTCATCAGGAAAATATATTTTCAAAGGTTCGTATTCTCTTCCCACCAGATTTTCAGCAAGGTGATCTGCCAATGCTTGTCATTTGACTTCCTTTTAAGTTATGTAGATGATATTGAACTCACTTAATAGTATCTGCCATTTGCCCAACTTTCCAATCGGCATGGGTTTCTGGAATATATACTTCAGAGGTTCTATCCTAGATATGAGGTATGTAGTGTAGACACAGAAGTAATGCCTCGATTTTTGAGGTATCTTGATCAAAGCACAGCAAGTGCGTTCAAGCAGGGTGCACTGTGCTTCGTAAGGTGTGAACTTCTTACTTATGTAGTATATGGCCTGCTCCTTCCTTCCTGTCTCGTCATGTTATCCCAAAACACATCCGAAGGCCTCATCCAATACCGATAGATAAAGTATCAAAGTCCGTCCCGGCTTTGGCGGGACCAACACTGGTGGTGTGGATAAGTACTCCTTGGTTCTGTCAAAGGCTTTCTGACAATCCTCGGTCCAGCTTGTTTCGGCATCTTTCCTAGGCATTTTGAAGATGGGTTCATATATGACTGTGGACTGTGCTATGAAGCGACTGATATAGTTGAGACATCCAAGGAATCTCATCACATCCTTTTTGCTCTTAGGTGGTGGCAACTCCTGAATAGCTTTGACTTTAGAAGGATCCAGCTCAATCTATTAACGACTGACGATGAAACTCAATAATTTTCCTGTGGGAACCATGAATGCACATTTTTTGGGATTTAGTTTCAAATTGTACCTCCTGATCCTGTCAAAGAACTTTCTCAGGTCCTCTACGTGCTCTGCGGCCCTCTTGGATTTGACAATGATGTCATCCACATACACATCTATTTCTTTGTGGATCATGTCATGGAAGATAGTTGTCATGGCTCTCATGTAAGTGGCCCCAGCATTCTTCAGGCTGAATGGAATCATCTTGTAATATTATACACCCTACGGTATGATGAAAGCTGTCTTCTCTGCATCTTATTCATCCTTCAAATCTGGTGATAACCCGGGAAGCAATCTACAAAGGATTGAAGTTCATTATTGGAATATTTATCGATCAAGATATGTATATTTGGCAGTGGGAAGTCATCATTGGGACCTACTTTGTTTAAATCCCGGTAGTCAACACATAATCTGACCTTCCCGTCCTTTTTCGAAACTGGTACAATGTCAGCTAACCAGGTTAGATATTCAACCACCCTGAGAGCTTTAACTTTAATCTGCTTGGTAACTTCCTCCTTGATTTTCAAACTCATATCTGGTTTGAACTTTCAAAGTTTCTGCTTTACTGGCAGACAAATGGGATTAGTAGGCAACTTGTGAGCCACTATGGAAGTGCTCAAACCAATCATGTCATCATATGACCAGGAAAAAATGTCCTTATACTCTTTTAGGAAATGAATGTACTCTTCCTTCTCTGTTGGTGACAAGTGAATGCTGATGCGAGTCTCCTTGATGGTCTTGGCGTCTCCCAAATTTACTGCTTTGGTCTCCTCTAGATTGGACTTAGGCTTATTTTCAAAATTTTCAATCTCTTTGAAAATTTCCTCGGGTATCTTATCTTCTTCCTCTAGATCACTATTATTATGTTACGTTAACTCATTACATGTCACAGTCACTGGTTCATCAGAAAAAGTAATAATAACATCGTGGAAAGAAAAAGTGTAAAGATAGTAGTGAATAACAAAGAGCAAATGCATTTGATTAAAACTTGAAAAATTGTCCAAACAAAGTATGGCTCGATGAATTGAGAATTTATTTTGAAACAAGTAAATCTTAAAAAAATCATTGGAAATCTTAAATGCCTATAATGGCTATAGAATTAAAATCTGCCAAGCTAACCCGCGACTCCGTAGGCTCGGGATGATGTGGCAGTCCAGTTCCTGAGAACAACTCCCTTCTTTATGGACTGGACGGTGAGGCCTTCTTCCTCATCCTCCTTAATTATGGCACTGCAGTCCATGTCTTCATCCTCTAAGAACAAATTCTTCAACCCAGCTAGTGCTTCCTCTTCTACCGTCCCCTATATTGTGTCAGCCTAGTGGAAAGCTTGTTCCAAATGTGGCACTGGCTGCTCAAGAGCGTAATATGGTCAATGCCATAGAGGTGACCAATCATTGTACTCTTTTTATATTTACTGGTATCTGAGCCCAAAAGTGGTACCATGATTTTTTAGCTGTATTGGTTTGGTGATAACTTGGAGGTTCTTTCCCAACCCTTTGCTGGGTTCATATCTGGACCATGCTAGTATGCTTTCTATCTTGTTACTCCACTATTTATCCTTCCCGACGGTGTTGACCCATTCAATATGATGATATGTTTCCCATCCTAGCCTCCTTCTATGTCTAATGGCCAGGATAGTTTGACTGGTGTAGATGGGGTTACTTCCATCCCCGTTAATGATCACCTCCTGACGATTCCATTCGAACTTCACTGCTTGATGTAGTGTGGAAGGTACGGCTCCAACAGCATGGATCCATGGTCACCCTAACAGAAGACTATACGAGGCTGGTATGCAGAGCACCTAAAACTCAACGTCGAACCAAGTTGGCCCCATCTGTAAGCAAAGGTTGATTTCCCCGATCGTGGCCCTCTGGGACCCATAGAGCCTTCACATTCATGCTTCCTACCCGTATCTCGTGGAAACATTTGGCTAACCTCTTTAGAGTGTCCAATGGACAAATATTTAGGCTCGAACCTCCTTCAACTATGACCCTAGCAATGAACTTGTCTTCAAATTGCACTGTAATATACAATGCTCAATTGTGATTCAGCCCCTCAGGTGGTAGTTCATCTTCATGGAAGATAATCTTATGGCTCTCTAGTACTTGCCCGACCATGTTGGCCATTTCTTTGCCGGTGATGTTATTGGGTACATAAGCCTCGCTCAGTACTTTTATCAAAGCGTTCTTCTGTGCCACTGAATTCTACAATAGTGACCGGATAGATATCTGAGCAGGGACTTTGTTCAGATGGTCAACAATAGAGTACTCCTTTGCCTGTATTTTCCTCTACAGGTCATCTAGCTCGGTCTCAATGATAGGCTGCCCATTAGTGGCTTCCTTACTTGTACCTCCCAGGTGTTCCGGTGTATAGACTCTTCCGGTTCTAGTCATTCCTTGTGCAGCATCAGATTTCTTTACCTTGGCTTTCCCTTTCTGCCGAGCCTCGGCAATATAATCCCAGAGTATTGCTTTTGAGTTGAACAGAGGTATGGTTGATACTGTCACATTGAAAGGTGTGACCACTTCTACCTCAAATGTAGCGAGGGTGGCTACGGGTGGAGCCACCTCTATCTTGAGTGGAGCTGATGCAGTTACCTCAACCTCGATTGGGGACTGTGTCTGTACCACAAAAAGAGTAAGTGTGACTGCAACTTTAATAAAGTCATCGCCTTCTTGAATAAGGCCAATCAACCCCTCAGGGTCCCATTCTTCATTTGTCTCTATCACATGTACACCATCATTTTTATGATCAGGGAGGGGATTGTTGTGGACATTAGGTGCGGCTTCCTTTGCCTGTATGACCTTGTTTTCAATTAGCGTCTAGATTTTATCCTTCAGTGTTCGGCACACAGTAGTTGTGTGCCCTTTCATACCAGAATGGTGCACACAAGTCTTGTTCGGATTGACCCATTGGGATGGATTTTCTAATACCACAGTAGGAACATTAGTGATGTAATATGCGAATTTTAACCTTTCATATAATTGGTCGATGGGCTCAGCAATAGCGGTGTATTGTCTGGGTGGCTTGCGTTGCTGGGTCTTGGTCTTGGATAGTTTTGGCGAGCTAGTAGTGATTAGAAATGGGATGGTTGGGAGTTGTAGGTATGATGGACAGAGGCTTGTTGAGAATATTTGGGAGATGAAGGTTGATATGTAGGCGGTGATGCTTGGTATGTGGATGGATGTGTTTTATATGTGGGTGGAGGTGTTTGATATGGAGATGTTTGATTTGTGGGTAGAGGTGTTTGATAGATAAATGGAGAATTTGGGCCTTGAGCCACCATTACTGTTCCAATCTCTTCTTCTTTGATGTCCCACTTGATTGTAATGCCTTATTTGTGGCTTGCAGTGCCTTGAAATTCGTTGCCATCCCACTTTTGATTCCTTCTTTGATTCTTTCTCCAAGTTTGATAATGTCCGAGAATTTGTAATTTTCGATAATCATTAACCTCGCATAATATTGTGGATCCTGGGCCCTGACGAATAATTTATTCATCTGTTCTTCATCCAAAGAGGACCTAAATTTGGCCGCTTCTGACCTACAACGAATAGCGTATTCATGAAAAGTCTCGGTAGGTTTCTTCTTAATATTATGAATGTAGAAAACATCTAGTGCATTTTCTGTGTTGAACCTGAACCAGTCCATGAAATCTAACACCATGCTTACCTAATCGGACCATTTCTTAGGATTTTGGTTCATATACCAAGACAAAGCATCCCCAGTAAGGCTCCTCATAAAGAGCTTTATCTGGAGCTTTTCATCTTTCCCGACACCGACAAACTTGTCACAATAGGTTTTTAGATGAGCTCTGGGATCACCTGTGCCGTCGAACATCTCAAACTTGGGAGGCTTGTATCCCTCGGGCAATTCCACATCTAGTTGTGTGCACAAGTCTTCATAGTTTAGTCCTTCCATTCCTCTATCGCCTTCAACACCTTGAACTCAGCTTGTTAACTTCTTGAGTTCTTCAGCCATATTTTTAATGAGCAGGTCCTTCTTGGGGAATTCCAGTGCACAGGAGATTGGTTGGGTAGAATGAGGTATAGTTTCACATATATAGAGTTGCTTTGATGGATGCCAGGAACTTGGGTATAGTGATGGACATTGGTGGAGTTTTGGGGATCGAGAATGAGTGGTGGTGTGTTTTGGGGAGTGTGGTAAGTGGTGGTTGGCGGGTAATGAATTGGTTGATGGTGTTGTTGCGGTGGAGCTGGTAATGGGTTGGGATTTTGGGGTAGAGTTGTGTATTGATTTGGTGCGGGAGGATTTTGTGGGTGTTGGTTTTGTGTGCTTTGAGGAGGTGCTGCGTTCTTAGTGTTCTATTGGTTGATGTCAGGACATTCAGGGTAAGTGACAGGTTTGCCAAGTTGCAAACCTGCTCAAGTTCTCCTTGCAGTTCCAATATCTTTTGTTCCAATCTCAAAACCAGATCATTTAGGACCGGATTACCACGGCCATCTAAAGTCTCTGCATTCTTAATATTCTCCTTTCGCATCCCATTCAAGTCATCCATTTTTGCTTTTTCTCTGCCTTTTGTGATGCTTGGAAGAGGAGGAGGTGAAGGGCCTCTAGATCAGGTATGATACACTGATGAGGTCAATATGAGTGAACCAACCTAAGGGGATGGGAATAATAATAAAAAATAAGCAAAAACAAAAAGGTAACAAGTCAGTGATGATCCTAAAACATTTGCAGTATTCAAACACATATTGCGGAAATGTAAATTCGTATCCTTTTTTGGGAACCTCGTTGTGCCCAAGGTAGTAAATAAACTTGGAGAACTTTTAATGCAAATAAATGCTTCATTTCATAATATAAAAATAGATGAATCCCAAAACGACACTAAGATAATAATAAAATAAGACACTACTGTCACTTGGCCTTATTATATTTTTAGAAAAAAGCAAATAAATCTAGCCTATTTGGTCCCATAAGGACCTTACCCAGATTCGATCTTCCGAACTCCATCATATAGGTCTCCCAGCTTGCGCAGACCCAACAACAAGTAAGCTCTGGCCAGATGTCCTCCTTCAGATCCTTCAGTGTTTTGGCAATTTTCAATCTTTTTTACGACTTTGCCTTCTAGCTCCACTATTCCTCGCTCCGGATATTTCAATTTCCTGTCAGAAGTGACTGCCATTTCTTTCCATTCCTCGATCAACCTCACATTCCTCTCATGTATTTTCCGGTGTTCATTCTCAGAGTCGTGGACCCTCTTGCACAGCCTGATGTATTTGACTTGAGCTTCAGCTTCCTCATCTATAGTTTTGTTCCCTTGACCGGCCCCTAGTGTCACTATCCCTTTCAGTTTGTCATCTAACCATGCCGAGTAGAGAGGCTCGCACCCTACATAATACCTGTCCGGTTCAATGGTATTCTTCTCCACAATGATTTTGTAGTGCCACTTGTGCTGAGCTTGACACTTGTAAGGGACATCATCGTCTTGAAAATCTACCCTGAAATGACTCATCTTGACAACTCTTTGTACAACCTGTTTTCTGCCTTCTTTCCTCATAATTCGCATAGGGACAAATGGGTATATCCCTCTCAACCGATCATCACCAAGTGCGGAGCATCCTTGGATCTGATAATAAATTCATATGTTGGGAAACATTCAAACAACCACTGCACCTATTCCTCGGTCAGATTTTCTAAGAACTCTACCTATTCTTTGGCACTTTCCGGCTGAGCAAATATGTTTGGAATGTAAGTCATATGCTTAGGGTGATGGAAGGTAATATGGTCTTTCCAAGCCCTTCATGGAAATTCTTGGCGATAGCGACCCTTTTGGAAATGCTCCTACAAACTTAACTGCAACAACAAATTACAATCCTCGAAATGCTTGACCTCTCTTTGACAATGCTCCAGAGCCCTGTAGATGTCGGCTATGATCATGGGGACTATGGTATATGTCTTTCCATTAATCCCTTCCATCAAAGTCTTGGCAACCATGGACAATCTAGTGTGGATTCTTTCCTTTTTCATTGGGAACACTATCAGGCCTAGGAAGCACACAATGAATACAAACACTCTGCGGACGATGTGATCAAGAGAGGTGAGAGATATCTTATCATGGTAGGTACCAAAAGACTTGCTATGGCCATACCTCTCATAAAAATATTCGAAAGGTATGTAAAATTCTTTTAAGCACACTAGGTTGACATTCTTCTTCAGCCCCATCATCTTTAAAAATCCCCTGCCCATACGGTTTTTCAGTACCAATAGCCCAGGACTGTCCCAAATCAATCCCGCAAGCCCTCTAATTTCCTCTAGAAGCAGTGTCATTTCTATGTCGCCAAAACGAAACACAGCCCTTTCACTATCCCATAATAAAGTGGCAGCCTTGATTAGTTTGTTGTTTTGTTCAATATCTAGCAAGGAAGGCAGGTTACCCAGGTACTTTCTCACATGTTTCTTGTCACTTGAGGCAAGGACCTCGTGCCTCATTTTCTGCAAAACAAAAGGGTTATACCTTACCCACACCAGACTCGACTATTTATACATTTATGATCAATATATCTGAATTTAGTTCTCCAAATTAATGCACATAACGTGGTTGTGTCCGTTGGAACTATGTAAAACCTGATGGACTTTAGATAAGGCTTATCTTAAAGGATCATTATGTGGACAACATAACTGATCCGACTAGGTTTGACACTGATGCATGCACAATTTTATCCGGAGTAAGGTTTCTATGGTGTTTTAGACTGGTACCCTCAAGCGGACAACTCGAGAGGGAAGGTACGGAACCGTCGACTGCAACGCTGATCGACTGGTTTTACCGCAAATAAGCCTTTCCGAATTTAAGGGTAGTAAATAGGAAGAGCACAACCACTCATTAAAGTGTTGCTATAGGATTTTATATGCACGAGTGGAATAAGATGTAGAGAATGATTATGCAGTAGTTAATAACATGTAGTCAAGTATTTGCACATAAGGAAAATAAATACAATATTTAAATAATTGAAAGACGGTTACAGTAAAAGAAAACAAAGAGGCTAGTCAGTTTCAGGAATAAAGAACCATAAATGCTTAAAAGAAAACGGCGGTTAAATCCAAATAAGGGAAAGGGTACGGGATAAAGCATGCTTGGACTAATTTGTGAAAAGAAGTTCATTATGGTAAGAGCCTAAAGGTATTCCCAACAGAGTCGCCATGCTGTCGCACGCCCTTTTTCCCTCCGCGGAGAGAGTCCGGGTACGACATTCATAGGGTAATAACTCCATTCCTTTTTCGAAGTCCAATTTTCACTCTGTAGACTATCCGAAACTCACCCGAGTCTTCGGGGCTCTTAACTAAACATGCACACAAGTCTTAAAACATCATATGAAGTTGCTTGCACGATCAAATTGCCAAAATAACACCTAGAGCTACGAATATAGCACCAAATCAAATGAAATTTTCAAGAAAACTTTAAAACTTCTATTTTCACAATCGGTCAAACCAGCGCAACTTCTCACCAAATTTCACACACAAGTCTTAAATGTGATATTGGACCAATAGCAGGTTCCAGAACCAAAATACGGACCCGATATCGAAAAAGTCAGACCTTGGTCAAACATTTCCATCTTATTAAGCCTTTAACTTTAAAATTTCTACAAAGTCCGATATATCGGGCTAGGGACTTTCTATTTCGATTCAAGGCATATGCTCAAGTCCCAAATTACGATACAGACCCACTAGGACCGTCAAAATACGAATTCGGGTCTGTTTTCCAAAACTGTTGATCAAAGTCAACTCAAATAAAGTTTTAGGCAAAAATTCTTATTTTGATCAACTTTTAACATAAAAGCTTTCCGGAAACACACCTAGAATGTGCACGAAAATCGAGGAGGATAAAATTTGATTTAGGCCATTATTGAAAAAGTCAACACCTGGGCTCGCTTGGTCCAAACCGGAAATTCGGACCAAAACTTGATTACCCATTCACCCCCGAGCCCGGATAAATAATTAGGTTTGGAATCCGACCTCAATTTGAGGTCTAAATCCCTAATTTTTGAAATACTTACTTTCTACACAAAAATCCCCAACTCCACCATGAAAACCTTAGATTTTAAGTTGAACTCTAGTAAAATAAAGTGAAAGATTGAAAGAAACTAATTTAGAATCACTTACCAATATTTTGGGGAAGAAGAGTTCTTTGGAAAATCGCCTCATATGTTTTTGGTTTCAAAAATTTGAAGAGTGGGAAAAAAAATCCCGTCCAAAATTATTTTGATTAGTTGCAGGTGTCGCATTTGCGACCAGGGGTTCGCATCACAAATACGAATGTCTCCCCATTCCTTCTTGCATCGCAAATGAGATCCTAACCCTTTCTGCAAATGCGACCATGTGATCGCAAATGCGATCACTGCCTTCCCCTGTCCCAGTTCGCAAATGCAAAAATATGCTCGCAAATACGAAAACTATAAGGCCCAGTTATTCTTCGATATACGAGAAATAGCTCGAAAATGAAGAACCTACGGAGGTCGCAAATGGGATACTTGATCCCGCATTTGCAAGATCAGAGAGGCCTACACCAGCAACTGAAACATCAGTAATGTTCTAATGCCTATTTTCACTCTGTAGCCTATCCGAAACTCACCCGAGCCCTCGGGGATCCAAATCAAACATGCACGCAAGTCTTAAAACATCATACGAACTTTATTGCATGATCAAATTACCAAAATAACGAATTTAGCACCAAATCAAATCAAATTTTCAAGAAAACTTTGAAACTTCTATTTTCACAATCGGACGTCCGAATCACATCAAACCAATTCCGTTTCTCACCAAATTTCATAGACAAGTTAGAAATGTGGTACTGGACCTATGCCAAATTATGAAACCAAAATATGGACCCGATATCCAAAAAGTCAAGCTTTGGTCAAACATTTTCATCTCATTAAGCCTTTAACTTTCAAATTTTGATAAAGTTTGATTTCTCGAGTAGGGACTTTCGATTTCGACTTGGGCATACACCCAAGTCCAAAATCATGATAGGGACCCATCGAGATCGTCAAAACATGAATCTGGGTTCGTTTTCAAAAATATTAACCGAAGCCAACTCAAATGAAGTTTTAGGAAAAAATTCTTATTTTGATCAACTTTTAACATAAAAGCTTTTCTAAAATACGTATGGACTGCACATGCAAACCGAGGAGGGTAAAAATGAGATTTTTAAGGCTTAAAAGTGCAGAGTTAAGTTCTAAAATATAAGATGGCCTTTTGGGTCATCACTATTGGGGACTATAGTGTGTGAATTTAACGGAGATTGGAGTTGTTTGAAGCGATGCCACTGAAAAAGGGTCTTGGGGAGGCTAGGGTATGGGAGGGGATTTGGGAGAGATGAGGGAGTTGAGAGTGAAGTGTTTGTTTAGGGTTTGGGAGGTGTTGATTTCAAACAGTTAAATCTAAAATAAGATTAGCTTTATGGTCGTCGGATGGGGCTTGATGGACAACTAAGATTCAAACGAGTGAAACGACGTCATTTTGGTGGTTTAAAGAAGAACCAGACTGGGTGTGGGTATTGGACCGGGCGAGATGGAGGGAAACTGAGCCATCGAAATTGTTTGTTGGCCCAATTCAAAGTAAATTGCAAACAAATCCTTATTTTCCTTTCTTTGTTTCTTTTAACTTGATTTTAAGTTCTAAACTAATTAATTAAAATCCTAAAATAAATCCTGACTTAAATCTAATTTGAAAATTAAACCTACGTATATATTTCTAACAATTAACTAATTTAATCAACTAATAATGCATGTAAAATTGCTAAATATTTTTCTTGTGATTTTTAGGTATTAATTCTAACAATAAAAATGTAATTAAACCTAAATGACATGGAATGAAGATTTAAAATATTTTATTGTGTTTTTTATGATTTTAAGATATTAAATATGCACAAAAATGCAACTAAATAAAAAACTATAAGAAATGTGTATTTTTGTGGTAATATTTTCATACAGCAAAAATTACGTGCTCACAACTGCTCTTTTTGCTCGGAAACATGAAGATTTTTCAGGCAAAGATAAAGTAAACAATTACGAGCAATTTTTGCCCGTTTGACACTCCATGGGAAGCCTTTTGGAAAAGTTTGACTGAACCTTGCTTCGGAGGTTATCTACATATCCTTGGCTATAAAGGAATCGGGTTAGGGTAGTTATCAAAGTTTTGGTAGTTGGGATTACAAGGAAACTTCGATTTCACTACTGTTGTTGTTGTTCCTACTTGCTGAACTCCGTATTACACTAATATCAAAATCAAAAGAAACTAAACAAATCTATTAGCTATGAGTTACACGATTCCTATCTGTAAGTCTTTTGAAACATAATCTTGAGTATTGACTGGTTCTTCATGCAGACTCTGATCTGAATCTTGATGCTTGCAAGGTACCGATTCTAGTTCATTCTTCTATAGCTTCTTTTGATCAAAATAAGGCATGCAATGCTCGTGATGTCATTCATGTCTTGATTAGTCCACATCTTTTCATCTACCTTTGGACTTACTTTTTTCCCCTCTTTTTTTATAATTTTGGACTGAAACCTCTTCTTTTGGTCATATCGAACCCTGTACCTCGAGGTAAAACCTGCTTAGACACTATAACAAGAAAACGAACGAAATTTTTCTACCCCAGCTTCCACTAGGAAAATTTTGTGAGTTATTTGTAACAATACTCTATACTACTTCATTATTGAAAGCAATGAAATGTCAGGATTGATACCCTCTGGGACAACATGATTTCTTTGGGATGGTGTATCTTTCATTTAAGATCAACTTGACTATGGAGTGAAGACCCTATGTCTACTAAAGTCAACTAGGAAATGGAGACCCTATATTGGAAAAGAGACTAGGAAGTGGAGACCCCATGTCTAAAAATAAAATCAGCTAGGAGTGGAGACTCTATGTTAGAAAAAAGAATAGGGAGTGGAGACCTTATGTCTAAAAATAAAATGAACTAGGGAATGGAGACCCTATGTTGGAAAAGATACTCAAAACCGGAGACCCTATGTCTAAAATATCTCCAACTAGGGAGTGGAGACCTTATGTCTAAAATAACATCAACTAGGAAGTGGAGACCCTATGTTGGAAAATATACTAAACTAGGGAGTGGAGACTCTATGCTGGAGAAGAGACTGGGGAGTGGAGACCCTACGTCTAAAAATAAAATCAATTAGGGAGTGGAGATCCTATATCGAAAAAGTGACTAGGGCGTGGAGACCCTATGTCTAAAATAAAATCAACTAGGGAGTGGAGACCCTATGTTAAAAACGTAGCTAGGGATTGGAGACTCTATACCACCATGATTTTGAACTTTCTTTCTTTCCTTTCTTCTTTTATTAAGAGGATGAGTAAAATGCTGAAAGAATTTGGAGAAAACTTCCCTTTTTGGAGTCATTGCTATACAAAGCTATTTTTAGCATCCGCACAATTTCTTTTTGGTTGCACCCACTTTTTAAAGGGTTGCTTTTGGATTGCACATGTTTCCTATTTTGAAACAAAGAACAATTATCAGTTTGAAACGGTGGTTGGTTTTGCGACCTCGAGTGTTACAACCCATATATCTTGGCCGGCTTCTTTGATGATAATTTCACTTGCAACTAGTTGTTTCCTAAATGCCGATGGCATTTCTTTCCCCAGAGAACCTTTCATTTTTCTGAAACTTTACCTTGACGGTTAGTCGCGTGGGACTTAAACTTTTTGACCTTATCTTGCCTTTATGGGCATTTGACTTTCTTTCTTCCATTTTTTAACTTCAAAACATTGGGGAATCCTTGGCTTTTCAAACCCTGCCAAGATGGTTAGTCGGGGAATCCTTGGCTTTTCAAACCCTGCCAAGATGGTTAGTCACGTTCGACTCAAACTTTTCAACTTCATTTCACCCTTATAGGAACTTTAATTAAATTTCCTTCTTCCAAGAATTTTTGATTTCGAAGCATCGACCACCATGGCCAGTCAGGGTCAACTTGATACCTTTGGCGAGGCTAAGTGCCTTTCGCATATTAGCTTATATCAAAATGAGAACCATGTAAATCAGCCTTACCATCCCTTCTTTCTCTTAGTTCCAAAATAGAGTTAGACCGAACGGGATTCAAAGAAAAACAGACGATGGAATGGACGATGAATTTAGACACGAGGTATCCCTTTCGAGGAAGATAAAGAAGGACTTATCTGGAGTACATCAGGACTTCAATGAACATGACATGCCTTTTGGACTGGATGCCTAATCTGTGTAAACCGTCCAACTCTCAAAAATTCATCACAACTTTGCCTCAAAACAGATAAACCTTGCCCAGGACTGTGTCGATGTTAGTGACTGTGAGGATCCTCTTTTTTCTATCAGTGGCGCCCTTTGTGGATTTTCACCAGCTAAACTCTACCATTTGTCTTCTCACTATTGTTTTATATTACTCTTTAGAAGTTCTCACTAACAAGACTCTCTCATTTTTAATTTCACTGCTTACCATTGCCTTACGGTACCTGTGAGGGTGTTCACCAATAAGACTCTCTAATTTTAGTTCTCTTATTTGGTTGTATCAGATTCCAGTGGTTCTATCCTCCAATTATTGATCATTCTCGTTGATTGATCGGAAGGATTTTGAAAAGGATTCGGGTGAAAATTATTTGGATTAAATTACAAAATTGGAACCTTTCAGGCGAAACCATTGTCAAACCATTATACACATCTGCCCCAGCTTTACTTTTGGGAGAATCTAGATTTTTGTTTTGGTGTGACTGAACCACATAGAGAGATTGCCTACGTATCCTTTTGGAATCAAGTCGAACGTAGTTCAAGGAACTTTATTTTTGATTCTTTGTTTGTTTTGTTTCTTTTATTTTCGTTCATTCATCATTATTTTTTTTGATAATAACTTCCAGGTTCCAAAGAGGGTAATCAAAGAAAGGGAATCGGCTCAACGGGTTTGCAGAGGGTTGATAGTGCTTGGATAGCGAGAAAAAATGCCTTTGGCATTCCAGGCAGATCATGTTAAAGCTGTGAAAAAAGGATCAAACATAATACCTTTTGACCGCATCTACATTGACAACTGTCTCGGGATTATTTCCTTTGATGTATCCTAAATACAAAGCTCTTTTCAGCAAAACTATTCTTATAAAGTACGGACCTCTCCAATTTGGAGAAAATTTTCCTTTGGATTCTTCATGATGCGGGAGAATAAGTCTCAGAACGAGTTGCCCCACTTATGATTTTCTGGGCCGCACTTTCTTGCTGTAAGCATAGGCCATTCTTTGTTGATACAACTGCCCATGGCAAATTGTGGCCATCCGTTTTTCATCAATCAATGTTAACTATTCTAACCGGGTTTTGACCTATTCATCATCCTCGATCTCGACTTCAATAATGATCCAAAAAGAGGGGATCTCAACTTTTGCAGGTATCACGACATCAATGTCGTAAACCAATAAGTAAGACGTGGCCCCAACTGATGTGCGAACGTTTGTGAGACATCCTAATAGTGCTAATGGCAACTTTTCATGCCATTGTGTGGAGCCCTAAATCATTTTCCTGAGGATCTTCCTGTTATTCTTATTTGCCGCTTTAACAACGCCATTAGCTTTGGTCTCAACAGCACCATTAGCTTTGGGCCGATAAGGGGTAGAGTTACAATGCATAATTTTAAACTGTTCGTATACCTCCCTCATCAAGTGACTATTTAGATTTGCAGCATTGTCTGTAACAATAGTTTTAGGAATACCAAAATGAAAAATAATGTTGGAGTGCATGAAGTCCACCACTACTTTTTTAGTGACGGCTTTGAAAGTGACTGCTTTGACCCACTTTGTGAAATAATCAATGGAAACCAAAATGAATCTGTGGCCATTTGAAGCTTTCAGCTCGATTGGACCAATACATTCATGCCCCAAACAACGAACGGCGAAGGCGCTGACATGGGATGTAACTCTAAAGACGGTGCATGAATCAGGTCGCCATGTATCTAGCACTGATGGCACTTTGGAACAAAACTGAAACAATCTTTTTCCATGGTCATCCAGTAAACCTTCCCGAAGGATTTTCTTTGCAAGGATATAACCGTTCATGTGGGGGCCGCATACTCCCGAATGCACTTCACTCATGGTATTTTTGGCTTCTCGGGACTCTGCACCTCAAAAGGTTCAGATCTGGAGTTCTTTTGTATATGACCTCTCCACCCAAAAGAAACTACTTGCAAGCCTTCTGATAGTTCTCTTTTGATCTCCATTGGCATGCTCGGGATATTCCTTTGTTTTCAAAAACCTTTTGATATCATGATTCCATGGCTGAACATCTAGCTCCATTTTAATTGCGTTACAATAACTATGCCTTTCTCAAACTTGGATTTCCAGTGGGTCAATCTGAGCATTACCCGGGTATAGCAGCATTAAGGTCAAAATAGCTAGTGCATCAGCTAGCTCATTGTGGAATCGGGGAATATACCTGAACTCGACGGACTTGAACTTTTTGTTAAGATTTTCCACATGTTGCTTGTATGGGAATGAGTTTGATATCTCTAGTTTCCCACTCTCCTAGGGCTTGCTGAATGATTAGATTTGAATCCCCCCTTATTAATAATTCCTCTACATCCAGATCAAGTGCCATATTCATGCCCGTGATGCAGTCTTTATACTCGGTGATGCTTTTTGTACAAAAGAATCAAAGTCGGACTGTGGCTGGATAATGCTGCCCTGTGGGTGAAATCAGAATTGTTCCGATCCCGACACCTTTTGCATTTACAGCTCCATCAAAGAAAATTTTCCAAGCATTGGTGTTATCTAGAATTACTTCAATTGATTTCACTTGCTAGTCTAGAAAATAAGTGTTTAGGGGTTAGTATTCATCATTGATTGGGTTTTCCGCTAGATGATCCACCAAGGCTTAGGCTTTTATCGCCATACGAGTGACATAGACAATGTCGAAATTGGTGAGAAGTATTTTCCATTTTACTAACCTTCCCGTGAGGATCGGTGTTTGGAATATGTACTTCAGAGGATCAATTCTGGTTATAAGATATGTTGTGTGGGCCAATAGATAATGTCTGAGCTTCTGGGAGACCCAAGTTAGGGAGCAACAAGTTCTTTCTAACAACGTGTGCTTGGCTTCATAAACGGTGAACTTCTTGCTCAGATAGTATATGACTTGCTCTCTCTTCTGGGTCATATCATGTTGCCGCAGGACATAGCCGAATGAATTTTCCAAGACTGTCAGGTATAAGATCAAAGGTCTTCCTGGCTCAAGTGGAACCAACACGAGTGGATTTGACAGATATTCTTTGATTTTATCAAAAGCTTTTTTCCACTCATTTGTCCATTTGAATTATGTATCTTTCTTCAATAATTTGAATATGGTCTCAGAAGTGGTAGTAAGCTGAGCAATGAATCTACTGATGTAATTCAATCTCCCTAACAGACTCATGACATCTTTCTTGGTCTTCGGAGGTGGAAAATACTGAATAGAATTTATATTAGTTAAATATAGCTCGAGACCCCTCCGGCTAACTATGAACCCCAGAAGTTTTCCCAAATGCATATTTAGCTGGGTTCAATTTCAAGTTATACATGCGCAAACGCTCAAAGAATTTCCTCAGATCTCGAACATGGCCTGTGATCTAGATTTCCTGATCACATCATCCACATACACCTCAATTTCCTGGTGCATCATGTCATGGAAGATGTCAATCATAGCTCTCATGTAGGTTGCCCCGGCATTTTTCAGACCAAATGGCATGACCCTGTAATAGTCAGTGCCCCAGGGTGTTGTGAAAGCCATCTTTTCTACATCTTCTTCATCCATCAGCACTTGGAAATACCCAACATAACAATCCACGAAAGATTGTATCTCATGTATTTTACAATTATCAACAAGAATGTGGATGTTTGGTAAATGAAAGTTGTCCTTGGTTCTTTATTTATTCAAATCCTGATAATCAACACACACTCGAGTTTTTCCATCTTTCTTTAGCACTGGAACTACATTAGCTAACCATGTGGTATATCGGACCACTCGAATCACACCAGCTTTCAATTGTTTGGTGACTTCTTCTTTGATCTTATCATTGATGCCTGTTTTGAACTTTCTGTGCTTCTGTTGGACAGGTGATAACTGGGATAGGTTGGTAATTTATGTACCACCAAATCGATGCTCAACCTTAAAATATCATCATAAGACCATGCAAACACGTCTTTGAATTCAAATATAAGTTGGATCAAGGCATATCTAAGTTCTTTTGTCAACGTGAATGCTTATCATGGTTTCTCGAATCTCTTCTTGGTTTTATTTAAGTTTGCCTTAGACTTATTCTCAAATTGTTCCATTTCGCTATTTATTTCCCTAAAAGCCTCATCTTCATCATATTCTCGTTCTTGATTTATTATTTCACAGTTAGACAGCATTTTAGGATATGGGCATGAAGTCTGCAAGCATGTCATGTTATTTAAATTCGCATTATTAAAACTAAAAGAAAAAGATAAGAAAAATAGCAAAATAGAATAAAGAAAAGAGACATTTGTGGATGATGAAATATTGATGTCATTTCATTGAATTGAAGATATAAGGGTTTATATCAAAATTAAAGACAATAAAATAAAAATATTTACACCCTAAAATAACTCATAATTTAAAAGATATGGCAAGACTACACCTAGACATTGCTCGTGCCTTCCCCTGGCTAGACCATGTGAGACTCATATAGCATATATTTTAAGGCTTCACAAATATTATCAATTTCTTTGGCCGTGAAGGCCTCTTCTTCTTCTTCCATATATTTTGGTTTGGAAAATGATTCAGCGAGATGTGGAATGGGCTGGGACGGGACCCACCTTTTTTCTTTGCGCTTATCAGCCTATTTTCGGTCGCCCTCTGTAGCTCGAAAGCCCACACCAAAAAACTTTTCATTGGCATTTGAAGTAATAGGCCCAGTGATGCCCTGAAGGGATACCCCAAGCCCCTTTTCGGGCTTGTACCCATGTCTAATCATTTGGGTAGCAACCATGACCAGAAGTATAAGACAAGAAAGGTTGAGGTAATGGTATACAATATGCTCATTGCCTTCCCTAGCTTCAAGACACGGGGCTGAAAGGTCCCGATAGATGGATTGTTCGTCCTCTCCATGGACAACAATTTCTTTATTTTCATATTCAAATTTGACCATTTAGTGAAGAGTGGAGGGAACAAATCCGACAACATGAATCCATGGTCTTCCCAAGAGGAAATTGTATGAGGTGTCCATGTCCAAAACCTGGAAAATCACCTCAAAATCCATGGGCTATTAGTCAAAATCAGATTAATTCTCCTATTGTGTCTCGCTCGACCCCATCAAAAGCCCGTACGCAGACGTAGTTAGCTCGGATCACTATCTAACATCACTATCTTCACATAATCTCCCTCATATTTGACAAGCCAGGTCGAGAGCTTTGTTGTAGGCGGCTCCCTCTGGGGAAAATCATCGCGGTTGAAGGAAATCCTATTGACCTCACTGCTAGTTCTTACTGTTCATATATTATGATATGAATATACCACATCAATTCGTTAAAGAATCATTCAGCCATTCTCTCCAATTGTTCAACAGAAGTATCAACTGGGACATATGCTTCATTCAATGCTTTAAGGACCACTTTTTGGTGTTCATTTGAACTCAGCAACATAGATAAGAGTGAGACCTCAGAAGGAGTCTTCCAGAGTTGGTCAACTATTACATACTATAAAGTTTGTATATTTCTAAAGAACTCTTCTGTTTCCTCATTGCTTACAGGCTTCTTGGGTGGTAACCGTTTATCCCTATTCAGTTTGGACTTCTTTAACTCTTTTTGAGGAACCAAAGTGACTTTCTTCTCAGTTTTGTCCTGTTTCACTGCTGCTTTGGGTCTTGCCTCTGAATTGGCGATGGCAATGATGACTTTCAATGCTGGATCAAACTCTATACCATCACAAATCATTCCAATGATTGGCCCATTATTGTGAGCCGATAATGGATTGTTGGTCACATTAGGGACCTCCTCGTCCCTCAACACAAATCTTTTTTGTTCTATCAAGCTTTCAACCACTCTTTTAAGGGTCCAATAGTCTTCCATATCATGGCATTCGACTCTAAAGTGGTAAGAACATCTGGTACCAGGCCGATATGATAGGGATTCAGAATTTTGTCGATTGGGAGGAAGGGGTACAGGTTGCAACAGACTCAATTGGATCAACTTCTGGAGCAGGATGGAGTAAGATTCACCAATAGGGGTGAAATTGTTTCTCCTGGGAGGCTCACGAGGATGTGGATTATGTTGGTGTGTGTTTTGTGGTGGACGAGTTATATGGGGCTTAGTAGTGATGGTTATTTTTGGGAGGTGGAGCTCGAGCTTGGTTGTAGTACTGATGTGGTCGTGTGTAAGGTTGGGCATTCATCACCGCATAATGAGGAGGTGCCACGACATAGGCTGTAACTTGGTGTGGATAGTAGTTTTGTAAGGTTCTTGGCGGCATGTTAGAGTGGTTGAATAATCGGAGGGGCCCTCTTAAAACTGTAGCCATCATGGCTCCCTCCTCCCTCTTTTTACGACTAGCCAAACCCCCTAAACCATTTTGGATGGCTTCAGAGGTAGCTTTCAAGGCATTTTGACTCAATATCCGGCCAAATTTTAGACAGTTCTCTACCATTTCACCGATTTTGATTGCCTCGGCAAATGGTTTGCCCATAGAGAACATCATATTCTAAAAATAATCAACCTTATGGGCCTTCAACAAGACTGTAACCATTTATGCCTCGTCTATGGGCGGTTTTACTCTAGCGGCCGGCTTGCGCCATTTGATAGCTTACTCGCAAAAACTTTCCGCAATTTTCTTCTTTATGTTAGATAGGGAGTTTCTGTCTGGAGCGATATCGATGTTGTACTGGAATTGTCTGAAAAAATCTCGGGTTAAATCATCCCATATGTGCTAGCAATATATTTCCTGATCCATATACCATTCTGAGGCGATTCTTGTCAGGTTTTCTCTAAAATAGGCCATCAACAACTCTTCTTTCCCACCAGCCCCTCGCAACTAATTGCGGTATCTCTTAAGGTGAGCAGTTGGGTCTTTGTGCCCATCATACTTCTCGAACTTTTGCATTTTGAAGCTAGAAGGTAGATGAATATGTTGGAACATGCACAAATCTGAATAGGAAACACTCTTTTGGCCACTCAGGCCTTGCATATTTTTCAAGCTTTGTTCCAATATTCTCATCTTCCGAGAAATATTTTCCTGCTCGGGATTTCTAACTGTTATTTCTTGTTCAATTGGGTACTCATATTGTGGTTGTTGAGCGTATGAGTTTGGATTAACATTAGTTATGTCTGATTAAATTTGCGGGCCGTAGAAGGTAAATGTTGAAGGCTCAAAGCATGGTCTGGGCACGATTAGTTGTTCCATGGTGAAGAACGGTGGTGCAGAGAACAACATTGACGGTGCTCTGGAGAACAGCGACTGGGGGTGAACCATAAAATCCATACTGATGAAGCAAGTTGATAAAGAAGGGTACCCAAACGGGACAAATAGGTTAGTCATGGGAATGTTGGTGGTTCCAACTTTCTTTGGGACCAGCTCGGGGAACACGGGAATTGCACTTGGTGGTTCCCTACCATTAGACCAAGCGTCCCACATTTCCAACACGTGGAGATGTAACATCTTGTTCTCTTTGGAAATTGTGAACTCGGGTTATGAAATCGGAAGCTTAGGGCTATCCTCAGTGTCAACAAGGCGGAGGTTGCTTTCTAAAGCCATTGGGACCTTTCTTTTTTATCTTGTGAAATAGGGGTGAGAAGCTAGATAAACGACAAAACTAACCACCTGAACAGGACTTGGCTAATTTGCACACACAACACTCTTTTCAGTGTTGAGACATTTAACAGATAGGGAATCGTACATTAGGGATGCAATGCACCTGAACAGTTAAGCATTTTCTAAATGTTTTTGCAACGGTTGTGTGTTTCATCCCAGCCTTCACTATCTCATTTCATTTTGTAGCTCTTTTCTTTCATTCATTTTTTCATATCTTGATTTCTTTTTCTTTCTCTTTTTGTTGTTTTACTCTTTGTTTTTCTCTGTTATTTTATCACTCTTTTTTCCTTTTTCTTTCTTTTTTTTCTTAGTTTAATAAATGGCAATGATCAAATCCGATGTAATTTTCTACATATCATGATGTCGTATGAATCAGACTATTACGTAGTTCAGGGGAATAAATGCAAAATAAAAGAAAAGAAAATTTTGAGGTTTTTCAATATTTCATTAATAATATCTTTATTGGTTTTTTCCATTACAACGACTCGAAGATACTGATAACTGAAAAGGAAAACATGACTCAAAAACAAAACAACAAACAGACTTAACATAGATGAAAGGACAAACTGACTCGAGAAAAAGTAAAATACAGACTCGAAGATGAAAAAATCAAGAACACAGATCTGCTTCAAATGTTATTTTGGGGGCCCGTGGGACATCAGCTGGTCTCGGAGCGGGCCTTCTTATAATCTCTTTCTGAAGGATCTCGAGGTCGGCCATCACCTGGCGAGTGAAAGATAGTACCGAGTGGAAGAACATAGCTCGAGTCATATTTTCACACTCATGGCATTTCATTGCCGCGTAGTCAGCTATTTCTTTGATTTGAGCTTGATAGCACCTTTCTCCTAGAGCAATCGCCTAATTTGTTGTTCCCGAAATTCTATTATTTGTGTGGCCTTATTATTTTGGTCTTGCACCTCTCTTCAATTGGTTGATCAGTGCCTAATAATGTTCTCTTTTTGCTTTGAAGTAATTTTACCTGCTAACCCATTTCATTTTTTAGGGTGACCAATTTTTTTCTTAGAATTGTGACTTCTCTATCACAACTTTGCTTCAACTAGCAGGCTGACCTTGTCTGTTCTTCTGCTTCTTTGTCCACCCTTGCCTGAACTTTTTCCAAATCTCTCTCGGCCTCAATCAGGTCGGTTGCATAGTCGTGCACTTTTCGCCTTAGGTTGCTTATGATCCTTTCATCTCTTTCACTTCTTACCGATGTCTCGACGGCTATTTTCATTTTCTGGATTTGAGCTCGGAGGGCTTCGATTTCTCGAGCCAACCTTTTCTTTTCTCCTTCATCTTCAGCGGCTTGCAACCCACTTTCAAATGTGATGGTTTTGACTTGACCCTCTAATTTGCTTATGGTGACCCGATATTCCTTCTCCTTGGCTAACCAAACATGTCACGACCCAAACCGATGGGCCGCGATAGGTGCCTGAGTCCTACCTGTCAAACACCCTTAAGCATATGTC
Source organism: Nicotiana glauca (assembly GCA_026770625.1). NCBI lineage: Eukaryota > Viridiplantae > Streptophyta > Magnoliopsida > Solanales > Solanaceae > Nicotiana > Nicotiana glauca. The sequence goes on from MU734805.1 coordinate 145,668, forward strand.
TAGGATATGAACATGTATAATATCTTTTGAATTACGAAGATAACATAGATGAAGGAAACCTACCAACAAGGCATAGGTAAGTATATCTATAGAATACACTAGACATACCGTCTACAGACCTCTAATAGAAACTTAACTGTACAGAGACGGGACTGAACCATGTCATACCTCTATAGATACAAAAATGTATAGTACCAACATAAAAAATAGCTCCGGATCAAATGGAGCACGCCAACTCTCGCTGGTCATAGATTCTAAGAAGGGGGACTTTCAGCTTGCCTACCTACACCTACGGGCATGAAAGGCAGGCCCCGTGAAATAGGGCGTCAGTACAAAAAATGTATTGAGTATGTAAGGCATGAAAATTTGTACGTAAAAGACATAGATGAAACATGGAATATAGAAACACATCTTTAAATCTGAATAACTTTATAAATTTTAAAACATTTATAACGTCATGCACATGCGTATAAATATCGTGTCATGCATAGGTATGGGTGTACATAATATCATCAAGCCACTGAGGGCATCCTATCATATCGTCTCGGCCACTATGGGCATATCATCAACATATACCAGTTGATCAGGTGCTGGTGCATATATAACGCCATATCCCATCCCCACACACACACACACACATACACACACACACATATATATATATATATACACACGCGCGTATATAACATCGTCTGAGTCATACTTCAGCCACAGTGGGCAACATCATCATCATATACCAGCTGATCAAGTGGTGGTGCGTATATAACACCGTAGCCTTTCTCCGGTATCATATATAAATATAATATACATATATATATACACACACGCGTATATAACGCCATCTGAGTCATACTTCATCCACAGTGGGCAACATCATCATCATATACCAGCTGATCAAGTGGTGGTGCGTATATAACACCGTAACCTTTCTCTTGTATCATATATAAATATAATATACATAATACGCATATATATCACCATCTAGTCATGGGTCAATGCACATGAATAAATGAGTGAAATGCATGAAAAATACATAATAATCTCACTATTCCTTCCGGATAAACTTTTTTAGCTGTGTATTATTCTGAGACCCATGAATAGAAGATAATACTATTTTTCATGGAGAATCAAGAATATAGACACCCCTGCTATTTCTTTGAATAGAGTAATTTATAGAAACTATGTATTTGTTCGTTTCTTCGGTATAACCTTTTTTAACTTGAATTATTGAAGCTCCTGTTTTTCTGAAATATGTTGAAACGAAAGAATGAACTGTAACAATCCGACCGGTTATTTTGAACTTTTGCACATGGATCGCCGGTTCTCAGGCATGACTTGCCCTGTGTCATATATTATGCGAATGTAGATCGTTGGTTTTAGTTTTCAGGAAAAATTTGGAATGAATTTGAAAGAACAGTTTCAGTAGGAAGCCTTGAATTTGAAAGGTTTGACAAAGAGTTGACTTATTTGTATATGAGCTCAGATCAGAGTTTTTATGATTGATTAGCTTTGCTAGGTGATTTATGATTTAGGAGTGTGATCGAAATTGGTTTTGGAAGTCCGGAGTAGAATTAGGCTTGAATTGACGAAGTTAGTATTTTGGCGAATTCCGGTTGATAGGTGAGATTTTGATCCAAGAGTCCGAATGGGATTCCAAGAGTTATTGTAGCTTTGTTAAGTGATTTGTGATGTGTGTGTAAAATTTCAGGTCATTCGGAGGTTTTTAGTTGGTTTTTTTATCAAATGCGTATTTCGGAAGTTTTAGAAGAACTTAGGCTTGAATCCGATGTAATTTGATGGTTTTGGTGTTGTTTGTGGTATTTTGATGATTAGAGAAAATTTGAATGATGTTTTGGGATAGTTTGGCACTTTTGGTTGAGGTCCTGGAGGCCTCGGGGTGATTTCGGATGGCCATTGGGATGAATTTTGGACTTGTGAGATTGCTGGTGTTTGCTGATATCTGGTATTTCTGTATCTGCGAAAAAGGGGCCACAGATGCAGTTCCGTAGATGCGAAGACTGGGTCGCAGGTGTCAATGTTGGCTATTTGGAGAAATTCCGCAGAAGCGGATGATTTATTCAGGTGCGGTCTTCGCAGATGCGGGTATTGACTGCAGAAGCGGTCAGTGTTAGTAAGGGGTGTTCCGCAGAAGCGGGTAGGAGTGCGCAGATGCGGTGACCGCACAAGTGAGATTAGACCGCAAAAGCGGTCCTGGGCGTAATAGTTATTTTCGCAGAAATGGAGGAGATACCGCTGAAGCGGTGACCGCATATGCGGTAAGGTAATCGCAGATGCGAAAATACCTGATCAGAGAAGGGTTTTAAAAGCTCATTTTGTTCCGCGAGCTAAGATTTATTTTCACTATTTTTTATCGACCTTGAGAGCTTTTGGACGAAAATTGAAGGGGGTTTCGACTGGATGTGATTGGAGGTGAGTTCTATGACCTAAATACATGATTTAATGGTATAATTAACATAGAAATTTGTGAAAATTCATAAAAAGGGGAAAAAACTAGGGCTTGATTTTTGGTATTTAAAGTGGGTTTTGATGGGTGAATTATGAACTTGAATTTGGGAGTTCTTAATATGTATAGACTCGTGGCGAGATAAGAAATCCGATGATCTTGAATTTTCTAATTTTCGAGAAATGGGCCCGGGGCTCGGGTTTTGCAAATTTCAAGATTTTTAATATTTTTCAATTGTTTTCGATTGGGTATTGTTTCATTGGCATATTGTGATGCATTCATTGTGGTTTTGATTAGATTTGACTCGTGGAGGCCAATTTGAGGGATAAAGGCGTCGCGAGCTAGGGATTTTACCGGTTCGAGGTGATTAATGATTGTAAATGATATCCTGAGGGTTTGAAACCCCTGACTGCACATCGTAGTGTTATATTGAGGTGACTTGCACGCCGGATAGCGAGCGTGGGGTAGAGCACTATTGGGGATTGTGACTTGGTCCGTCCCAGTTGATGATTTTACAACATATTTGACTGGACTCATTTGTTATTACCATAGTTTGGGCTGATTGTCATATTTTGGGCTTAATGCCGACTACTTGAGTCCTTCGTGGATTTTTATCACTCTTTCCTCACTATTTAATATATTACTTGAACTCAGTCCTGTTGATTACACTGTTTTACAAATTCAGCCACTTTAATTGAATTTTGAGACTTAAATTGATATTTTCACTGTTGTTTAGGCTGAGCACTACTATTTTACTGATGCCCGAGGGGCTTATGATATTTTTGGACTGAGGAGGCTTTCAAGCCTCGAGTGTTATGTGAGGAGGCTTTCAGGCCTCGAGTGTTATGTGAGGAGGCTTTCAGGCCTCGCGTGTTATGTGAGGAGGTTTTCAGGCCTCGAGTGTTATGTGAGGAGGCTTTTAGGTCTCGAGTGTTATGTGAGGAGGCTTTCAGGCCTCGAGTGTTATGTGAGGAGGCTTTCAGGCCTCAAGTGTGATGTGAGAAGGCTTTCAGGCCTTATGTTGATATAGCGCTTGGGCCGTAAGGGGCCCCTCCGGAGTCTGCACATCCACAGTGAGCGCGGGTACCCATGTGATATGAGAGTGAGCCCGAGGGGCTGGTATTATGCAAGAGTGACTGATACTGAGCCCGAGGGACTTATACTGTTCTGAGCGATTGATATTGAGCCCGAGGAGCTGGTACTGTTTTGATATATTGCCCGAGAGGCGGACTTTTATGTGTTCATCTTGCATATTTACTTGCCTTTTTACCTGTCATACTGTGGTATTTGTGCCCGAGGGGAGGATTTTCTATACTTATCGGCACTAACTATTTTGAAATCATTCCATAACTGTTGAAAAGATAATTTTCAAAAGCGATTTAAACTGAGCCAATATATTTCCAAAGATTTCACAGCTTCACTGTTTTCTCAAAGGATTGTACCCTGCTTCTATACAGCATGATGGTTTGCTTTACATGATTTCTTATTGCTCAGTTGTTATTTATCTTTATTACTCACCGAGTTGGAGTACTCACTTTACTCCCTGCACCTCGTGTGCAGATGCATGTATCTATTTACTCGGTAGCGGGTTTGGGCCGATGAGAGGTAGAGTTACATGAGTTAAGGAGGTGACTGCCAGCGTTCGCAGCACCATGTTTTCTCTCTTTTGTTCATTATTCCGGTTTTATATATTTTAGGCCTTGTAGTGAATTTACATCTGATAGATGCTCGTGACTTGTGATATCCCGATTACAGCTGTGTTGGGTTGTGTTTCCGCTAATTAATATTGTTAAGTCATATTTAAGCTGTTTATTTATATTTAACTATTTTTAAAAAGACGAGTTGGGTTATCTGAATTTGGGTCGTGACATGGAACCTTCTATATCTGAATTTGAACGAAATTCGCTTGGACATAAGGCTTCTGACTTCTAACGTTTTCTGACTCTTAACGTTTTTATGCAAGAGATTTGCTTGGAATGAAGACTGCTAACATTTTCCTTAGCTTCTAACTTTACAATTTAATAAAGTAATCTTTCTTGTCTTCTTTATGGAAATGAATAACGTCACTTTAGTGTCCTTGAATTCTAAGACTTGAACATATATCTAAATTTTGGATAACTATCATTTCCTAGGTTGCCACATAGGATATTTTAATTGCTTAGTCACTTAATGTGTTGCCACATGTCTTTGGAGTATAATTTATTAAGTTTTATCCATTTCTTAATTAATTTGGTAATGTTTCGTTACCCGATAATTAATCAATTACCCGCATAATTTAAAAATTGGCGCAAATTTTTAAAATTCTATTTATTTTTAAAATGCTTTATATATTATATTTTCGTTGTCATATGATACTTTGTATGGTACTAGTTCATAATTATCGGGTATTATCGCTCGACCCATAGTTTATTCCAAATTGGCCACTTTCAATGAAACTCATTTTCTTTAATTCGTGTAGCCCTTTATCCTTCATAACACCTATTTATCGCTTGTTACATTTAGATGATCTCATCCCTGAGTTTACGCCGGTTAACTGAAAACGAAATTTTAACATGCAAAAATGCGAGATGTAATATCCTTCCTCCATTAGAAACATTCGTCCTCGAATATTTAACTCTTCGGAATTTATATAACCTTGGTAGAGTCGCCTTTGTAACCACGCTTGTCACGACCCAAACTGGAGGGCCATGACTAGCACCCGACCATACTTGCCGAGCACCAACGCACATTTTATCTA
>MU734806.1:11248-28085 GCA_026770625.1 Nicotiana glauca
CAGGAGCCCACCTGGAGAACAAGGGAGTACCTTTTCAAGCATCGTAAGAAGGAGTCCACCTGAAAAATGGACACATATTTCAAAATGTAGTAATCAAGTATCATCAAGAGGGATGGCAAAACATCGCCAAGGTAACAACAAGAATTCCATTGGAAGAACACAAGATACAAGTTCAAGGCCATGCAAGAGCAAGTTTGAAGACATAGATAGGACTTTTTGTAATTCATAGCTTAGTCTAGCTTCTTTTTATCTTGACAGGTGTAATAAGGAGGTCAGCGAGCAGTAACAGCAGCAACAGTAGTGAAATCACAGCTCCTGGTAGTCCCAGCTACCAGACATTCCTGAACTACACTGACCTGATTCCTGTTTAGCCTAGGATATGTAGACAATCTCTGAAGCAGGGTACGGTCAACTCTTTCAAAATGCTTCACACGGAATATTTGAACGGGCAAAAATCGCTCATTTCTGCTCACTTGTCTTTGCACGAAAACTCTTCATGTTTCCGGGCAAAGAGGGGCAGATGTGAGCACGTGATTTTTGCCCTAAGCAAATTATTCCAAAAGCTTCAAATAAAATGATTTTACTATTTTTTATGATTTTTGTGGCATTTTGTGTTAATTGGTTGCATAATAATTCATATTAAAAATACAAAAAAAATATGCATTTGCATTAGGAATTTAATTTCACATTTTAGTATTAAGTAGGTATTAATTCATTTTAGAGCAATTTAAAGAAAACCACAAAAAATAGTTCTTTGCACTTTTAATTGTTAAATGTTACATTTTTAAATAATTTTAGGAGTTAAATGGTGTAATTAGATTTTTGTCTTAATTTTTTACATTTTTATAAAATCAGAAAAAAATACAAAACAAAAATACAAAAATGGAAACAAATATAAAAGCAAAAGAAATAAAATAAATTGAGTAAAAGAAATTGGGATATTATGTTTAATGTTGATCCCAAACACACGGATCCAGCCCAGGCCCCAAACAACCCCAACCCGGCCTGATTCCTCATTAAGAAAACGACGTCGTTTGGCGTCGTTGGATCTGAACCATCCAAAGTTTTAATCCAACGGCTTAGATGCGATATCATTTAATTAATAAAAGTGTTTGGATATATTTCATAACCTTAACGACATAAGCGTCTTCCTCGTATACTCCTCCCCCACCATCGCTGACCTCGCCGGAACCCTAACCAGCGGGAAAAACTACCTATGCCAAACCCTGCCAAATTAACACCATCAATTCCCCTTAACCTCCTCTTTCCATTCCCCATGTTCCTATCCCTCAAAACCACCCAGAAAGCTTCGAATATAATTCAGAAATCTTTTCGGCCAAGTCGTTCCCTTGCCCAAATTAACATCCCCAGCTCTCCTCGTTCCCCTCTTTCCAACCTTGCCATTAGTTTTCTTCGAATCTCGCCGGAAAACTTCGAATCTTGATTTTAAGTTTTCCGGCCAAGACCCAAAGTATGCAAAATAATCCCAAAATAACACCCCAGCATCGCCTAAGCCTCCTCTACCCAACCATAATACCCATTTGCTTCGAATCTGCCCGAAATTACTCAAATATTCATTTTAAAATTTCTGACTAAGAACCCTAATTTCTAATCTTCAAGATTTTGGACCGTGGAATCCCTAATCATGTGGTTTCTTTTGAAAACACACTATTAGGGATGTTACGTGTCAAGAATCTTGAAAGATTCTCTCAAAAAAGGCCGGACTGGAGCTTTCTTTGCAATTGTAAGTTCTATTTAGTTAAATTTAGTTTGTTTTGTTTCTATTTCTTTGTTTCTTTTTCTAATTCTGGTTTGATTACGATTAGTAAATGATTCAAGTATTAAAATGATTCACGTTAGTCATTAGTTTAACTAGGTAATTGCATGTAATTTGATTTGCTTTGTTTATTTTTCTTTTAATTTCTGATTAGGACAGTTATGTTGTTTAAACTTGAATAATAAATTAGCTTAATTCATTGGTAATAGGTTAAGAATGTTAATTGTTCTTGCTGGTGTTAGTTAAAATAGAATTTAGTTTGTTTTGAATTTCCTATTTCTGATTTTGTGTTTCGTCCTAATTTTGGATTACCTGTTGAACTGGCTATAGCTGAATTGGTTAATCGTAGTTGGTCTTAGCTAGGACAAGAATTAGGTTTAGGGGACTGCTGGGAGTGGGTAGTAATTTTTAGATGTTTTAAGGGGTAGTATAGGCATGGGAAATGGTAGTTTAATCAGATTTGGTAAATAGTAAAACGAAGTGAGGGTAGTATAGGAATTATAATGGGTATAGAATCTTCTAGATTGGGCTTTAGTATAGATTTCAATAAAATAGGTGTAGTTACTTGTATAACAAGTCATAAATGAGGGGTAAACAATAGAAATAAATAGGGACTAATGTGTAAAAGGGGAAAATCTGAAATTCCCTCCAATTTTGTCTATAAAAGGGCATGTCCCTTACTTGTTTCACAAGTTTTGAACCTCCACATTTTCCCTCCCCAACCTCCTCTTCAACTCTTTGATCAAATTTCGAAATTCAAAACAGAAAAACTCCAAAAAACAATAGAAAAACCAAAAACAATAGAAAAGATCAATAGAAAAACCAAAATATACTGTTGCATAAAAATTTTCGGTTTAATTTCAGCTTTTCCTAGTTCAAATTTTGGTGTTTGAGGATCAGAATTCGTTTGAAATAAGTTCAAGGATATTCAAGGTATTATTTAGCTGAATTTTGGGTCAATACATATTGTTGATGTGGTTTTGAGTGGTTTGGAGTTTGATTTTGGTTGAAAATCATTCCTGCAATTGCTGTTGGTTGCTATGGATACTGTTGTTGTTGTTTAGAATGATTTTGTGTTAGAATTGTTGCTGATCCTTCTCTTCTCCTTTGTGTTTCAAATTTTCAGGTATTTTCCTTGGCTTATAATTGAGGTTCCATTGTTGAGATGTGATCAAGTTTGAAGTAATGAGAAATGGATTCCAATTTTTCTCGTGTTATCACTAGAATGTACTATGTTTATATTGTATTTGCAAAATTATATAACTAATTAGGATTATATTTTCTAAAATCACATGCATAGAATTGCACTAGGTAATGATCAGACTGTTATGGACTTTTGATTTGTAATAACTCAATGCATTATAACCGTGTAGTTGTGTATGTTAGCAAGTGTAATGCGATTTAGTAGTTTTAGTATACTTAGCTTAGTTTAAGTTTAGTTACAAATTATGGTAGAACATCTGGAGATAATCGTCATGCGAGTATCATTTATCTGTTAATATCATTAATACAATGTGCTTCATAAGTAATTGAGTTACCAGCTGGTTCGAATTGTGAGAGATGCGTTATCAAAGGGCTCCAGCATAGTGTACCCAGTTTTAGCCTTGTAAATCATGTGTGTTAAACTCTGCTTAGTAAATCATACTACATTAGGCTATTCTTCATATGTTAAATGATAATTTAGATTTACTTGAAATGCATAATAGGCTCTTGGATTTGAATAAGCTGCAAGTTGTTTTCTGTTCAGAATTAAATGCTTGGGCTCCTTACTAAGCCAAAGTAAAAACCTTGGAATAAAAATTTGGGCTCAAGGTTTGGCCTGGCTAATCAATGAAAGACTATATTCGTATATTTCTGATCGGGCTAGGTATTGGGAAGGCCCAAGTCGTAAAGAAATCTCTTATTAATACAAATTGGATTAATTAGTGAAGTCTAAAAGTGCTGAAAGTTAGGATTAAAATTAGTAATATGGTTTTGGTCTTTCTCGTTAGGTAGCACGTTTGAATTAAGAGGCGTTCCTCTTGTTCAAGTGTGGACTTGAACTCGAAGCCCAAATTCCTTGCTCACTTTAAATACTAGCAATTGATAATGTTAATATATTAGAAATAGAGGAAATTAAGTCATAAATATAAAATTGGGTTTTGCATTAAGTAGCGAGTTCAAGCTAAAAGGGTTTCCCCTTTTGTTTGAATTCGGACTTGAATTCAAGGCTCAAATTTATATCCATGAATTAATTAGCCTTTTAGAGACAAATAAATAGAAAATTATAGTTTACTTTAGAACAGCCTTTTAATAAATGAGACGAGCCTCGCCAAACAAAATTACAAATTACGGGGCCCTCAATAATTGCTATATAAAAATACTTAGAATTCGGGAGGACCGTTTAGCGAATTTCGCGGTCTTCCTCAAAGATAACAAACGCGTAGTTGCTTTAGATGCGTATTTTAAATATTATCTTCCTAAATATGGGTGCACATTTATGTGACCCAAATCTAAATCTCAACGAAGTCGAAATGTGTCAAAAAACCACGGGTGCACTGGTGCGACGTGGTTCGAGATGCATTTTAACGACGTTGCAATTCTTATTAAAAATAAATATATAATAAAAGAGGGATATTAATAAAAAGCACATAGGTTAGAACATGTTTTTGAAATCAAATAAAATCAAATACAACAGTTGAGCGACCGTGCTAGAACCACGGAATCCGGGAGTGCCTAATCCCTTCTCCCGGGTTACCAGAATTCCTTACCCGGATTTTTGGTTCGCTACTGTAATACAGAGTCAAACCCTTTCCTCGATTCGGGATTCAAAACGGTGACTTGGGACACCATAAATCTCCCAAGTGGCGACTCTGAATAATTAATAACTAAATCTCGTTTCGATTGTCCTTTAAGTGGAAAAACTCCTTCTTTTATTATACCCTTCACAGGGTGTAGTAAAGCTTAGGAAAATGGAGGTGTGACAGAGACGTTACGATCATTTCATTTACACTTTCCAGTTTTCATCATCAATACATTACCATCATGTATATATATATCATGGCGTCCGATCACGGCCCGATCGGCTAAGCCGTCTCCCCGAGACGTTACCATTATTTCATTATTCATCTCACCAATCTTTGGTTACACAAGTATTAGTTCACTGGCACTTGGAGCCAAAATTTCCACATTCTATAATTCACGTTTCACATTATTCCCATTTTCAACATTTGCTTTGCCACTTAAGATTATAGGAGCATACAATGGCAATTTAAATCATAAGCATAGAGAGGAATTCGTCGAGTTTGGCATATTAGTCCCAAAGTAACCTTGGCATGACATTTAGGCCTTTAGCACATAGATCATGTTCTACATACATCCTCCATATACAAAGAATAACATATTAAACATATGAAGAAGTACATGCCACATACATTTTCACCACAATAATTCACTTAACATAACAAGTACTGCATCAATCACGTTTCGAACTTACAACATTTACGTGGGCACCATAGAAGCTCAATTTCTAAGAGACGGGGTTTTAGCCATACATACCTGAAACTTGCCCCTTAATGACACTACAATGATCCAATACCCTTAGTTAACTTCAATCTACAATACAACATTCAATAGGGCCAATATTGGGAATAAATTCCATAACTTATGCCATTTAGACCTGTTATCAAACACCTTAAAGGTATAGATATTTACGTCACATAACTATAGTATTGGTTCACCCAACTATCACCATTAACCAACAATTCATTCCACCATCATTACTAACCAATTTATAACTTCCACCAACATATGTATGATCATTCATTCATACCCAACCATCAACCTCCTTAATTGACCCATTTCACAATCTCTACAGCCAACACAGCCTAGGTTAGGTAATTATGGCTTTTAATCATCATCCCTTAAGTTCTAATATATATATCATACATAAATAATTACCATAGAATAGTTCGAGATGATAGACATACCTCTTGTAGTAGGAATCTTGAGAATCCCCACTTGTAGTATTTCTGATAAATTCAAGGATTTGAAGGGAAATCTATGGATTTTTAAGATTAATCCTTGTTAATATAAGTGTTTAGGATTAGTAATCAACTCAAAATACTTCAAAAACCTTACCTTGGATCATAGGAATGAAGTATGGGACGGATTCTCGTTGATAGAGCAATCCTTAGCTAAAAATGACCCCTTGCATTTATTTGGCGAAATGAGGTCGTTTTACACTAAAAACCTGATTTTTTGTACTACCGCGCTGTGTGGGACGCCGCGGGGCACGGGGCAGTTAGGAAAAATGTGTCTGAAATTGAAATTTCGGACCTCACTGGAATTTGTACTGGCGCGGCGCGCCGGGCGCCGAGTGGGGCGCCGCGGTAGTGTAAATGTTTGCGCTGCTTTGGTAATTTGGCCATAACTTTGTGTAGGAATGTCCGAATGACGAACGGTTTAAAGCGTTGGAAACTAGACTCAAAGGTATTTTATATGATAGGTTTTTCATCGCACAAAACATTATATGAATGGAGATATTATTGTCCAAAGTGAGTTCTTGTGTGCACGCATTTGCAACTTTCGTCTATTATGAAAATTTTCAACTTGGCTTAGACTTAGGCCTCTCCTTAGACCCCAAATCACTTATAATAAGACTTATACACTTATTACCATATCCAATTGATATCCATAATATCCCTAATCCTCATTTGCACGCAAGATAAAATACTTATCCTACCTTGGCACCACGTAATTTTAAATTACTTTAAGCAAACTTTTCTGGGGCTTTACATTCTCCCCCACTTAAGATCATTCGTCCTAGAATGAGGATAAAGGTTCATTCATTAGCCATCCTTAGGTAACTTCTGCTTTTTCACATTATAAAATATATCAACATCCCCGAATTTGGTTAACTCCTTAAATTTCCAAAAATTTCACCAGAGTTTCCTTTATAACTAGGACTATCCACTTGTCAGAGGGCCCCAGATACATATCCTAACAACATATACATGTTCCATAGACATACCATAATTTGTTCCACACCAACCATGGCCGCGTAGGCAACATACATAACAAAAATAGAATAGTTTAACATAGATCAAATCAAAAGATAAGAATTTATAGGAACCAAAGGCATGAAAGCTATTACATAACTATTCAAACAAATGTGGGTACTTATTTCTCATTTCTTCCTCGGCTTCCCAAGTGGCTTCCTCAACATGTTGGTTCAGCCATAGCACTTTTATAGAGGCAATTTCCTTATTTCTCAATTTTCGGACTTGCCTATGAAGAATGGAAACTGGAATTTCTTCATAATCTAGTTCTTCATTAACCTCAATAGCTTCAATTGGCACAATAACAGATGGATCTCCCACTACCTTCTTCAACATAGACACATGGAAGACCGGATGTACCAACGATATCTCGGGTGGCAACTCGAGCTTGTATGCCACCTGACCGATCCTTTGAATGATTATGTATGGTCTGACATACTTTGGATTTAACTTCCCTTTCTTCCCAAATCGCATGATTCCCTTCATGGGGGAAACCTTCAAAAATACGCAATCAACTTCTTTGAACTCCAAATCTCTGCGACGAATGTCCGAATAAGACTTTTGACGACTTTGAGCAGTTTTCAACCTCTCCTTAATAATATTGACTTTCTCCATGGCCTGATGCACGAGGTCCGGACCTATCAATTCTACCTCTCCAACCTCGAACCACCCAATGGGAGACCTGTATCTCCTACTATACAGTGCCTCGAATGGTGCCATCCGGATACTAGCATGGAAGCTGTTGTTGTAAGCAAATTCTATGAGTGGAAAATGGTCATCCCAACTACCTTTGAAATCAAGAGTACAAGCATGCAACATGTCCTCAAGCGTCTGAATAGTCCGCTTTGCTTGCCCGTCAGTTTGAGGATGGAAAGTTGTGCTGAGATTTACCTGCGTGCCCAAGCCTTGCTAAAATTTCTTCCAAAAGTTGGCTGTGAACTGAGCCCCTCGATCTGAAATGATTGAGACTGGAGTTCCATGCAACCTTACTATTTTTTTTATATACAATTGAGCATACTGTTCCGCTGCGTTGGTAGATTTAACTGGAAAAAAGTGTGCTGATTTCGTGAGCCGATCCACGATCACCCAAATTGAGTCGAACTTGCGCGGAGTGCGCGGCAACCCTACCACAAAATCCATGTTGATCATCTCCCATTTCCATATTGGAATTTCTATGCTTTGAGCCAATCCACCAGGTCTTTGATGTTCGGCCTTCACTTGCTGACAGTTCTGACATCTAGTCACAAAGTCCGCCACATCCCTTTTCATGTCATTCCACCAATAAACTTCCCTGAGATCATGATACATTTTTGTAGAACTTGTGTGCACGGAATACCTGGAAGTGTGAGCTTCTGCCATGATCCTTTCCCGAAGATCATCAATATTCGGAACACATAGGTGGCCTTGGTACCGTAGGGTACCATCTTCCATGCCAATGGAAAAAGTCGTGGTCTTGTGTTTATGAATCCCCTCTTTCAGTTGTGCTAACAATGGATCGTTGAATTGCTTCTCGTTCACTTCTGTCACAAGAGATGATTCAGCCCTATTTTGCACAATCACTCCTCCCTCATTAGAATCCACCAGGAGAACTCCCAAACTAGCCAACTGGTGAACCTCCCTAGCCAACAGCCTTTGATATGCTTCCAAATGAGCCAAACTCCCCATTGATTTTCGACTAAGAGCATCCGCTACAACATTAGCCTTTCTCGGGTGATAGAGAATATCAATGTCATAGTCCTTGAGTAATTCTAGCCATCTTCTTTGTCTCAGATTCAACTCCTTCTGCTTGAAAATATATTGAAGGCTCTTGTGGTCTGTAAATACATCCACATGCACCCCATACAAATAATGTCGCCAAATCTTTAGTGCAAACACAACTGCCGCAAGCTCTAAGTCAAGGGTTGGATAGTTTTTTTCATGGTTCTTAAGTTGCCTAGAAGCGTAGGCTATAACCTTGCCGTGTTGCATTAACACACAACCAAGCCCGATCCTTGAAGTATCACAATACACCACAAATCCCTCTGTACCCTTTGGCAGGGATAATACCGGTGCTGTAGTTAGTCTTGATTTCAATTCTTGGAAACTCCTTTCACAAGCATCGAACCATTGGAATTTAACTGCTTTTGGGGTCAATTTAGTCAATGGAGAGGCAAGAGTAGAAAACCCTTCCACAAATCTTCGGTAGTACCCAGCCAAACCCAAGAAGCTGCAAATCTCTGTTGGAGTGGTAGGTCTGGGCCAATTCCTCACTGCTGCAATCTTTGAGGATAAACTATAATTCCTTCCCTGGAAACGACATGACCCAAGAACGCGACAGATTCAAGCCAGAATTCACATTTTGAAAATTTTGCATACAGTTGATGTTGCTGAAGAGTCTGCAGAACTGCCTTGAGATGGTTAGCATGATCTTCTCGACTTCGAGAATATACAAGAATATTGTCAATGAACACTATAACAAAGGAGTCTAAAAAGGGATTGAAGACTCGATTCATAAGGTCCATGAAAGCTGCCGGGGCATTTGTTAGCCCAAAAGACACTACCATAAATTCAAAGTGCCCATACCGGGTTCTGAAAGCTGTTTTTGGAATATCTTGTTCCCTTATCTTCAATTGATGATACCCAGATCGCAAGTCAATTTTTGAGAAACACGTAGCACCTTGCAATTGGTCAAACAAGTCATATATCCTTGGTAGAGGATATTTATTTTTAATTGTGACCTTGTTAAGTTGCCGGTAGTCAACACACATCCGTAGCGACCCATCTTTCTTTCTTACGAACAAGACCGGTGCACCCCATGGTGACACATTCGGCCGGATGAAACCCTTTTCTAGCAAATCCTTCAATTGTTCCTTTAGCTCTTTCAATTCTGTGGATGCCATTCTGTAAGGTGGAATTGATATAGGCTCCGTGCCTGGCATCACATCGATCCCAAAATTAGTCTCCCTGTCTGGAGGAATTCCAGGGAGTTCATCTGGGAAGACATCTGGAAACGCATTCACAACTGGCACAGACTCAAGGTTACGTGCCTCGGCATTAGTGTCCGCAACTCAAACTAAATGATAGATACACCCCTTCTTGATCATCTTCGCGGCCTTAAGGTAGGAAATAAACTGACCTCTAGGCACTATATTATCTCTCTTCCACTAAATAGCTGGCTCATTAGGAAATTCAAGCCTAATAGTTCTAGTCAGACAATCAAGTTTAGCAAAGCATGAATAAAGCCAATCCATTCCCATTATTACATCAAAATCGACCATCCCTAATTCAATAAGATCGGCCATGGTATCCCTAACCTGTATCGTAACAACACAACCTCTATAAACTCGGGCAGCCATAATAGACTCACCCACTGGAGTAGACACCAAAAATGGCCCATGAAGCTGATCCGGTTCTATCCCAAATTCCATAGCAATAAAAGGGGTAACATAGGACAAGGTGGAACCAGGGTCAATAAGTGCATACACATCATGAGATTGGATAGTCAGAATACCTGTAACAATATCTGGAGAAGCCTCTGCGGTCTGGCGACCACTCATAGTATAGAATCGACTGGCTCCTCCTGAACTCTGTGCACCACCCCTAGCTACACCACGCCCCACGGGTGTTGGGGCACCTCGAGCTGGAGAGGGGGCTGAGGATGTAGCAGCTGCTGAACTGGATGATTGTGATGAGCCCCTACCCGTTCCCTGGCGGGATGTATGACAATGCTTCTGAATGTGGCCTCTCATCCCACATCCATAACATACGGGTAACTCCAAGTAGCAAACCCCTGAGTGCATCTTCTCGCACTTGGGGCACGGAGACCTCTGCTGCTGCTGCTGGGATCTCTCTCATGATCGACCCCACTGATAGGATCCTCTATTGCCCTTACTGGGCTTGAAACAACTCCATTGTTGTTGTTGGTTGGGCCCTAATGACGGTGCACTGGCTACTGTGCAACAGACTGGGACGACTCTGATGATCCTCCCCTGAAAATGTATCTTCCCCCACCGAATGACTCACCCATGTTGCCTATAGACCGGGTCCCTCTATTACCCTTTCTCTCCATTCTATTCTTCAATTTACGATTCTCGGTGGCCTGAGAAAATGCGACCATCTTCCCATAATTCATGTCAGAATTTAAGGAGGTTGTCGATGCCTCATTTATAGTCAGATGATTAAGGCCTTGAACAAACCGACGCACCCTAGCCTCCATCTTGGGTAACATATGGATGGCATACTTGGACAAGCGAGCAAACTCCATGTGGTACTCCCACACACTCCTGTTACCTTGCTTTAAATTTTCAAACTCTGCTGCACGGGCTACTTTTGTCTCAGCGGACAGGAAATGATCAATAAAGGCATCAGCAAACTCGCTCCACCTCGCCGGAGGGCTCCCCTCCTCGCGGGAATCTTCCCACAACTCAAACCATGAATAGGCTACCCCTTTCAGACGGTAGGCAGCCAACTCTACTCCCTCTGTCTCAGTTGCACGCATAACCCTGAGGGCCTTGTGCATCTCATCAACAAAATCCTGAGGGTCTTCTTCTAGATTGACACCCATAAATACTGGAGGGTCTAACTGAAGGAATCTGTTTACCCTGGAACTAGTAGAATCCCCTTGGTGGCTGGATGAACTAGGCACAACATTTGATCTCTGGGCCTGGGAGGCTACAAGCTGGGTCAACATCTGAATAGCTCCCCTAAGATCCCCATCAGAAATACCAGAACCAGAAGCTGGGGCTAGAGGTGGAATAGAAGTACCAATGGGAGGGATAGTAGTGACCTCCAAATGAGTTGGAACTGGCATAGTCTGCTCTAGAATAGGAGCATCAGGAATAGTGATAGCAGGGCGACTACCCTCACCCACAATATCCAGCAGTGATTCATCAGCCACTCCTGAAGTGGCATTAACATCAGTTTCCTGTCCAGTTCTCGCTTTCTTCTTAGGTGTCATTTACTGAAAGATAGAACAATGCACTAATTAGAGAGGCAACAGTTTCACAGTACGATCCAGAATATCAAAGAAAGGTGTTATTCCTAAATGCTCAAGTAGCCTCCAACTAATAGATGTGGTCGACTACACACCGATAAAAATGACTCTACTAGACATGGCTCTGAGATATCCTAGGACACTTTAAAACCTTAGGCTCTGATACCAAGTTTGTCACGCCCCAAATCTCGGGAGGCGCGACCGGCGCTCAATAAAGTGAACCCAACTGAGCAAGCCTTATCAAACACTTTCTACCCATCTCAATAATAATAAGGAAGTCATACTTTCCTTTATTTAGACGATAGGAAAGATGGTACATTAAACTTGATTAGTTCTTTTTATATCACAACCATAAACCGTAGTTAATTTTCCAAGATCCCATATAATTACACTTTAGAGAGGCGAGAGCTAGAATTACAACATAGTTTGTAGACCCATCCAACACCCGTACATAACCCATACATATGTCTATGGAGCCTCTAAGGATACAAAAGACAAGTATGAAAATGCCGGCGACAAGGCCCCGGCTATACCTCAAAAGTTGATATCTATAGCAAAATATATACAACATAACCCCCTTGAAGGAGAAAGGGGCTCACCAAGACTTTAAGAGGAGGATGCTCAGCTACACGCGATCGACACTATCCGTTATGGAACCACCTACATTCATAAAAAAAATGTAGCGCCCCCGGCAAAAGGGACGTTGGTGCCATCGAATAGCACTAGTATGTATAACTAAACACCATCTAATTAGAAAGAATCTTCATCCAAGAGTAAAGAGGAAATCATAAAGACAACAAGGTTTCAAATAAACAACATGTCAACAAAATAAGGAGTTTCACATGATTTTTCACAAATTTTCTGAATTTTTAGATTGGAGCATCCCACATTGTTACATCATTATCCACTTTGCCACTACTTCTTTGAGCGGAGTCCGATCACGGCCCGATCGGCTAAGCCATCTCCTAGAGACGTTACTGTCACACCACCTTTTTTTGCTAAGCAGCTTTACTATACCCCGTAAAGGGTATAATAAAAAAATGAGTTTTTCCACTTAAAGAACAATCAAAATGGGATTTGTATTATTTAAGATTCAGAGTCGCCACTTGGGAGATTTATGGTGTCCCAAGTCACCAGTTTGAATCCCGAATCGAGGAAAGGGTTTGACTCCGTTTAACAGTCGCGAACCAGATATCCGGATAAGGAATTCTGTTAACCCGGGAGAAGGTGTTAGGCACTCCCGAGTTCTGTGGTTCTAGCACGGTCGCTCAACTGCTATATTTGGCTAAAATATCTGATTTAATACATGTTAAACCTACAGTGCAATTTTAAAATTATTTACCGCTTTTTGTCAATTATTTTATTTAAGAAAGTGAACGTCGTTTAAGAACGTATTTTCGGATCACGTCACATGAAATGCACCCGGATCCTCGACACATTCTTATTCAACGTTTTCGGATTTGGATTTGGATCGCATGAAATGCACACTCGTATTAGGAAGGTAAGATTATTAAAAATCACGCCTAAAGCGACTAACGTGTTATTATCTTTTGGGAAAGGCCGTGAAATTCGCTAAACGGCCTACCCCCAATACTAAGTATTTTTGAAGTAAGTAATCAATGAGGGACCCGTAATTATGTATTCGATTTGGCGAGGCTCGTCTCATTTTATTATTAAAAGGCCAGTCTAAAGCAAACAAAAAATTTCTGTTTATTGTTATTTGTCTCTAAAGGTCAATTAATCCGTAAATATAAATTCGAGCCTCGAATTCAAGTCCGAATTCAAATAAAAGGGACAACACTTTTAGCTTGAACCCGCTACCTAATTCGAAACCCAATTTTTTGTATGCATTAATTTTCTATACGTTTAATACCATTTTTAGGATCGTTTCTGGTTCCAGGAAGATTTGGGGCATTAAAAACCTGGCCCAAGGTTATAATGTTCAACAAACTTTGGGCTTCAGCATGAGCCCAGTTACTGTAGCAGGTATTAAGTCCAGATTGCCTGGGAAAGGCATGAAAGCCCAAACTGCCTAAAAATGGACCGTTGATCATTTTTGCTATTACCTTCTACCAAGTTTGGATTCAATTGAACACCTCTAAGATATTCCACATCATCTACAAATCATTCTATGATTTATAAAATAAAGAGAAACAAAGAAAAACAGACGCAATCAAATTACTTATACTAATGAAGCAGGGATTATTCTAATTTCAGGCACAACTTAAATTCCTTATTTGCTTACTTATTAATAAGTTTTTAACTATTGTTATACAGAAAATCAACTAGAAAACGTGACCAGATTTAAACCACAATAATTATCAGCTCAGGTTGACATCTATTAAACTATTTATTTTTTACTGAATCAATATTCAATGTAAAATCATACAAACTTAATTTATACCTCATCAGTAGACCTGTCTGAATCAAACTAAAGTAAACCTATTGAATTCAAACATAACAGACTTCTCTAATTAATTTGATAGCCTACTGTTTATCAAAGGAAATTTGCAAACAAAATGAAGAAGGCAGAAATCGCAATTGAACTGCTATAATAACTCAAGAAGTTGTAGTAGTTCGAACAGTCCTCAATTATACATTGATAATCCATAGTCTACTACACATGAATTAAAATGAATTCATCAAAGCAACAAGATTACATTAACTACAAAAAATGAAAAAATGTAGAAAACTTCAGCAGATATCAAAATGCCATTGTCTTTCCATTTCACCAAAATTACATCTACATGAGTTCAATTGTGTACCTGGATTTCAAATCACAACCAAAGTAGAAATCAGCTGAATCAAATGAGTAGCAGCAACAGCATATCAATAGCTTTATTGCACAGTAACCAGATCAGTTTGAAATCAGAGCTAAATCCTCAAGCCAACAAACACTTCAGATTTGAAAACACCAGAAAATGAACTCGGATCAACCTTTCTACTAGTTAACTTTCAATTCAAAGTGCTAATTCTAATGTAACAGTGGTATTTTGGATTTTTTTTACTGATGTTTGAATTGTTTTTGGAGTTTTCCTCTTTTTAATTTTGAAAATCTGATCTAGTATCTGAAAAGGAAGCTATGAGGGAATAAATATAAAGATTCTTAATGTTTTTGGATTTTTTAGATATAGGAGAAGTTTTGAATTTGAAATTCAAAGTTTAGCTAAAAAAACTGGTGGAAAGTAGGGGAAATTTTCAGAGGTTCCCAAAAAAATTCTTATTCAAGGTATAGTGATGGCTTTTTTTAGGCACAAACTAGAGTAGAAGGTTCTAGAAGATACTCACACTTTTTCCCTTTTCTAATTTTTAGATTTCTTTTATTCAACCCCTTTATTTTTAACTTGTTATTCAAGTTACTGCAATTCAAATGCAGAAACATACACTAAGACCCTATTTGGAATGTTCTGGAAGGTTCTACCTTCATCTACCCTATTCTTATGCCATTGTAAATGCTTGTAGTACCCTTACTTGCATTCTATAATTACAAATTTGGCAAAACATGACATTTTTGATACCTAAAACACCCCTGACCGACCCTTAGAATTGCTAACCCCAGCTAACCAAACAAACCCCCATACCCTTGGTCAAAACTAACTAGAGTCAGCTACATTCAAACAAACTACTTTTAACACTAATTAACTAACACTAATTAACACTAATATTGAATTAACAGCTAATAAACAACTAAGTATTGAAACTAAAGCAATATTATAAACTGAAATAAATCTGAAACAGTTCCAAGCAAAAAAAAACAAATAGACATAAGAATTCAATTTATCTACCTAAGTTAATTAAACAGAACAATTTATTAAAACCTGAATAGAACTAATACCTAAAATCATACTAGAACATATAATAAAGAATCAGAAATTAAAAACACTAAAACATGTATCAAGGCAGATTCAACACAGATTTAACAAATCAAACGAAATGAAACTAAAAGCTAAAACAAGTACTGAACAAAAATCGAAATCAAATCGAACGGAAACTTACTGATTTTTGGCCTTCGACTTGGCTAATCTTGAATTTAATTTCCAATTATTGTTATATATCTATTTTGTCCAAAATATACATATAACAATAATTGGAAACCAACAGAACACTCGAAACAAATTGATGACCTCGAACCCTAGATTTGAAATTTGGGGCGGCCTGATGAGATTTGAGGGAAAATAACCTCATATTTGTGGAAAGGAAGATGAGGAGACTATCTGGTGAAAGTTTGGAGTCGTTTGGGTGAATTTGTGACTTGACCGGATTTTTAGATTTGATATTCGAGGGAATTGACGAGGATTTGAGGGAAACGGGTGTGATGGTTGGAAAGAGGAGGTGAAAAGGGTATGGGGTGAGATTTTGGGGTCGATTGGGGTTGCGCCGCCATTGGGATTTGAGGGCGACGACTAAGGTTCATTGATTTTAATACCAAAATTCGAAGGCTGTGAGGTTGATTTGAAGGAAAGGAGAGGTGGAATTGAAATTTGGAGAAGAAGGTGGTGTTAGGGTGTAATTTTGGTGACTATTAGCGTCGGCGTCGCCACCAGAGATAGTGGGGAATTTTTAGGGCGGCGGGTGACCTCGTCTCTGAAGTGAGATGTGAGAGAGACGATTGAGGGGGTAGGGGGGTCGTTTGGACATATTAATATAAAATATCCTAGTTAGATCCGGACCGTTGGATTGATGAGATCCAACGATCATGATTGAAGGCTGGAGAAACGACGTCGTTTTGGGTGGGGTGGATTTGGACTGGATCGGGTGGGTTTTGGGCTTGGACTGGGCGTGAATTGGGATAGGTTGGGATTTGCCCCAAATTTGGCCTTTAATTAAAGGCAGCTTTTTGTTCCCCTTTTTTTAATTTGTTTTCTCTTTATTTAATTTGTTTCTTTGTGTATTTTTCTTATTTTGTATTTTTTTTGATATATTTATTTTGTATTGTATTTCTAAATTTTATAAAAATAAAACTTTAAACTAAACTAATTAATGGCCTAAAATTACTTTTAAAACTATTTTGTAATAATTTTCAATTAAAGCAATAAAATGAACTATTTT
>MU734806.1:49821-71837 GCA_026770625.1 Nicotiana glauca
AAACCCCGGATTTGCACATCATAGTGTTGTATTGAGGTGACTTGCACGCCGGATAACGAGCGTGGGGTAGAGCACTGTTGGGGATTGTGACTTGGTCCGTCCCGATTGATGAAATTACTATGTATTTGACTGAAACTACTTGTTATCATCATAATTTCGGCTAATTGTCATGTTTGGGCTTCGTGCCAACTATGTGAATCCTTCAGGGATTGATATCACTATTTTCGCAGCACTTTGCATATTATTTAATCTCGGTCCAAGGTTTTAATACTGTTTTGCAAACACAACCATTTTTCTAAGACTTGAAAACTAAAACAATATTTTATTGACGTTTTGAGCTGAGAACTATTATTTTAATATTGCCCAAGTGGCTTATGTGTATTTCTGGACTGAGCATGGATCGGGATGCGCACCGTAGCAGTGTTATAGTGATTTCTGGATATATGGATGGCTCGGGCTACGCGCCGCAGCGGTATTATATTGATATGAGGCCGAGTGCCTAGATTTGATGCCACGAGATGGCTTGATATTGCGCTTGGGTTGTAGGAGCCCCTTCGGAGTCTGAGCTCATTCCAGTGAGCGCGGGAGAGGTGAGTAGGCTTTCAGGCCTTATGATGTTATAGCGCTTGGGTCGTAGGAACCCCTCTGTTGTCTGTACACACCCCCAGTGAGCACCGTCGACGTTAAATATATGGATGGCTCGGGCTGCATGCCACAGTGGGTACCGGAGTGTACCGTTATATGCATTGCATTGCACTCATGCATTTGTTCGTATTTGGATTATCTGTCATGACATTCCAGCACTCGTATTTCATTGGCATCCATGCTACTCCTTGTACTGTTTACCTGATACCCTGGTGTTAATTGTTAATGGAGTGTTGTGCCCGAGGGGCTGACTTATGTGCTGACTTGCACTATCTGTTTCGCATTCATTTGCTTAACTGTTGGAAAAAGATGTTATCAAAAGAGGTTTAAAACTGAGTCCAGATATTTCCAAAGATTTCACGATTTCATTGTTTTCTCACGGGGTTACATTGTACTATATAGCCTGATGACTTGCCTTACATGCTTTCTTGCTGCTTAGTTATTATTTACCTTTATTACTCACTGAGTTGGAGTACTCACTTTACTCCCTGCACCTCGCGTGCAGATGTAGGTATTGGTTTACCCTATAGCGGGTTTGAGCTAGTTGAGGATTTGCTATCGTAGCTGAGCAAGGTGACTGCCAGCGTTCGCGGCACCGAATTTCTTCCTTTGATTCCAGATTTTATTCTATGTATTACAGACTTGTAGTTGACTTAAAAATCCTTCTAGATGCTCGTGACCTGTGACACCCCGATTTCGGGCTGAGCCGGGATGGGTTCCCTGTTTTATCACGTTTATTCCGCAATATGATTTCATTATCTATGATTCAGACTTATTCATGCTAAGTAACTGTTAAAAGAGGCGTTGTTGTTCTGTTGGCTGGCCTTGTCTTCACGAGAGGTGCCATCACGGCCGGGGGTGGGAATTGGGTCGTGACACATAATCATCCAATTTTTTCAACAATCTTAAGGATATTTACACGCTGTTATTATGGAGAATAACGTTGCTAATGTTGTTGTTGTTGCTACTACACCCATTGCGCCTATTGTTTCTGTTGTTGTTCCATCGCTAATTACATATGCCAAATATTTTCCTGATATTTCCAAAATTGTAATTTTTGACGGAGATAAATTTAACTGCAAGCAAGCTGTTGTTGACAAAGAAAAAAGATATTGCTACTAGAAGCAGCCTTGTGGAGGACAACATCCGTCAGAGAAAATCAAGTAATATGTATGACAAACGAAATGGTTATAAGCCCAAAACCAAAAATCAAACCTTCAAGAAAAAGGGCAACTATTTTGCGTGTAGCAAACATGGCCATTGTATTGGTCAATGCCGAAAAAGGGTTGGGAATGACAATCCCACTAAGGTTAAAGTATATTTTACTGAAGTTAAAGTGGATGATATAATTATTGCAGTTGTTTTCCAAGTGAACCTTGTGGCCTGTGAAAGATTGGGTGTTAGATTTGGGTGCCACTAGGCACATATGTGCTAACAAAAAAGATTTTGTGTCTTACACCCAAGTTGAGGAGGGAGAAGTTGTCTATCTTGGTGATTCAATAACTACTCAAGTTCTTGGAAAAGGAAAAGTTCTTCTCAAACTCACATCTGTCAAAATGTTGGCACTGAATGACGTGTTGCATGTTCCTAGTATCCGAGCCAATTTGGTCTCTGTGGGATTATTAGGAAAAATGGGGGTGAAGGTTTCTTTTGAATCTGATAAGGTCGTGTTGACCAAGAATAAAAATTTGTTGGCAAGGGTTATTATAACCATGGATTGTTTGTATTCAATGTTATGAATGAAAATGCTAGTACTTCTGCTTACTTGATTGATTCTTTTAATTTATGCCATGCTAGATTAGGACATGTTAGTTTATTTTATAATAAGAAAATGCATTCCGAAGGTCTCATTTCAAATATTGATAATGAAGTTTGTGCCGAAACTAAACAAACTAAGAAATCATGTGCTTCAATATTTAGAGAATCTGAATTATTAAGTTTAATTCATACTGATTTAGGAGACTTGAAACAAACTATGACTAGAGGAGAGAAAATATTATATGACTTTTATAGACGATTTTTCTAGATATACAAAAGTTTATTTGTTGAGAAATAAAGATGAAGCTTTTGATAAGTTTTTAATTTATAAATCTGAAGTAGAAAATCAATTGGATAAGAAAATCAAAAGAGTTAGATCCGATAGAGGCGGTGAATTTATTTTGTTGAATAATTATTGTGAGAAAGAAGGCATAATTCACGAGATAACTCCGCCATATTCTCCACAATCAAATGGTGTAGCGGAAAAGAAAAATAGGACCTTAAAGGAAATAATGAATAATATGCTTGTTAGTTCTGGTGCTCAGGATAATCTTTGGGGTGAAGCCATATTATCTTATTGTCATTTACAAAATAGAATTTTCTATAAGAAAACGGGTAAAACTCCTTATGAGTTGTGAAAGAGCTATCCACCTAATTTAAAATATTTGAAAGTGTGGGGGTGCCTTGCCAAAGTTATGTTGCATGATCCTAAGAAATGGAAAATAAGATCTAAAACATGTGATTGTATGTTTATTGGGTATGCTGAAAGAAGTACAGCATATAGGTTTTTAGTAGTCAAAAGTGGTGTACTCGAAAACAATACTATTGTTGAAACAAAATATGTTGAACTTTTTGAAAATATTTTTCCTTTAAAATTTGAGAAAATTTCTGATGCTCCTATTATTCCAACTGATAATATTTCACATGTTCCAATTATTCAAAATAATTTTAAAAATGAGGATTTAAGAAGAAGTAAAAGACCAAGGAAACAAAAATCTTTTGGTAATGATTTTTATACTTATCTTGTGGATAATGATCATTTATCATATTCTGAAGCTATTTCTTCGTCTGATGCCTCATTTTGGAAAGAAGATATTGATGTAGAACTAAATTTAATTTTACAAAATAAAACTTTGATTTTAGGTAATTTACCTCCGGGAGATAAACCCATTGGTTGTAAATGGATTTTTAAGAAAAAATCCAATCCGGATGGTTCCATTGATAAATACAAAGCTAGACTTGTTGCCAAATGAGGGTAAAATGTTGATTATTTTGATACTTATGCTCATGTAACTAGAATTTCCTCAATTCGTGTTTTACTTGCCTTGGTTTCTATTTATAAACTTTTTATTCATTAATGGATGTTAAAACTGCATTTTTAAATGGTGATTTGGAAGAAAAAATTTACATGGAGCAACCTGAGGGTGGTATAATGTCTGGCCAAGAAAATAAAGTACGTAAATTGCTAAAATCTTTATATGGTCTAAAGCAAGCACCTAAATAGTGTCATGAAAATTTTAATCAATCATTGATTAATGATGGGTTTTTCATCAATTGAAGTAGATAAACGTGTTTATATAAAATGTGTAGATGATACATGTGTTATTATTTGCCTTTATGTGGATGACATGCTTATTTTTAGTTCTAGCCTTGATTTGGTACATAAAACCAAATTTTTCTTGTCTTCTAATTTTGAGATGAAAGACATGGGAAAAGCTAATGTTATTTTAGGAATGAAAATTATAAGAGATGGCAATAGTTTGATATTGGCTCAAGAACATTATGTTGAAAGAATTCTTTAAAAAATTGATAATTTTGATGTGGTACTTGTAAGCACTCCTTATGATGCTAGTAGTAAATTAAAAAAGAATAAGGAAGATGTTGCAGATCAAAATAACTATGCTCAAATTATTGGTAGCCTAATGCATTTGATGAATTTTACTAGACCCGATATTGCATATGTTGTGTGTAGATTAGGTAGATATACTCAAAACCCGAGTCATGATCATTGGAAGCATTAGTAAGAGTAATAAAATATTTGAGAAGTACCATCAACTATGGTATTAAATATTTTGGATTTCCCACTGTGCTAGAAGGATACAGTGATGCTAACTGGATCTCTGATTCAGATGAGACAAAATCCACTGGTGGTTATGTGTTCACCCTCGGTGGGGGTGTTGTGGCATGGAAATCAACTAAACAAACAATAATAACTAGATCTACCATGGAAATGAGTTTGTGGCATTGGTATTTCCTGGCAATGAGGTTGAGTGGTTAAAGAACCTTTTGGCAAGTATTCCACTAGGAATTAAACCGATACCTTTTGTATCGATGCATTGAGATTGCCAAGCTGCAATAGCCATTGCCGAAAATAAATCCTTTAATGGGAAGAGTAGACATATCTAATTGAGACATAATGTGATAAAGCAGTTACTGAGAGATGGAATTATTTTCATAGATTATGTCAAATCAGAAGTGAATTTGGCTAATCCTCTTACTAAACCTTTGGGAAGAAATTTAATATCTAAAACATCGAGGGGAATGGGACTTTTGCCAATTTGAGTTATCTCAACAATGATGGTGTCACGATCCGTATTTTCCACCATCTGGAATCGTGATGGCGCCTACTAATAGGAGCTAGGCAAGCCAATTAATATAAAAGCGGAAGTCTCAAAACATAAATAACTGAAACCAAGTGCGGAAGTTCAAATACATCTATATCCAGATCTGGTGTCACCAACTCACGAACTTTATACAAGGGAAATCAAACGAAAAACAAAGATAAGAGAGACTCCGGGCTGTGCGGACGTCAGCAAGGATACCTCGGAAATCTCTGGACTGAAGTCAGCTCCCAGTGCTCCTACTGCAGTCCAAAAGCTCCTGATCCGGTACTGTGATCTGTCCAAAAATATGCATAGAGTGTAGCATCATCACAACCGACCCTATGTACTAGCAAGTGTCTGGCCTAACCCCGGCGAAGTAGTGACGAGGCTAGACAGGACTACCAATCAACCTGTGCAGATATATATATATATATATATATACACACACACACACAAGTACTACAAAATAACAGCGGAAAGTAATAATTAAGACTGGGAGGGGAGCACGCTTTTGTGGATAACAGACAAAATAGAACGGTAGGAATAAATAAGCAAAACTACAACTGATCTCTTCTAACACAGAATATGTGGTCGGCGTGCCACACGATCCCATTTCATGATATATAAGTGGTCGGCGTGCCACACGATCCCATTTCATAATATATAAGTGGTCGGCATGCCACACGATCCCATTTCATAATATATAAGTGGTTGGCGTGCCACACGATCCCATTTCATAATATATAAGTAGTCGGCGTGCCACACGATCCCATAATGTATAAGAGCTCGGCGTGCCACACGATCCCATTTCATAGTATATAATGGTTTTTCGGCAAGGGAACAAGTATTAATCCAACTATCCCGACAAGGGAGAATACAATTAAATAGTTAATTCCCAGCAAGGGAGAAACAACAACAACTTACACGTCCCGGCAAGGGGATAATTACATCTCTTTCTCTTTTGTTCATTTCTTACTTCCTAACCATATCATAATTCGAGCCAACGCTCCAAGGAGTCTACAAATCATATTTCCTCTTTATACTGTTCACATTATATCGAAACCATCAATTAAACAAGGAAGAGCCACTACAGAACCCCAAATAAGCACAAATAAGGACTCACGGTCATGCTAGACACCGGTGTATAGATACTCATCACCATGCTTATACACTGTACTCAACATTTAGCAATTAGCAACTAATACTGTAATCCTATTCCCTCAAGTCAAAGTTAGATCAAACACTTACCGCAAATGCTCCGAACTCAACTCAAGCCTCTAAGATAGCTTTATCCCTCGAATTCACAACCAAACCGCTCGAATCTAGTCACAAATTACTTGAATGTATCAACAAATGCTAATTGAATCAATTTGAATGCATGAAAATGAATTTTCCAAAGTTTTAGTCAAAAATTCCCAAAATAACCCGGGCCCACGTGGTCAGAACCCGAGGTTCGAACTCAAACCCGATTACCCATTCTCCCATGAACTCAAACATATGAGTTATTTTGGAATCGGACCTCGAATTGAGGTCCAAAACCCCCAATTTTAGAAAACCTAGTTCTACCCTAATTTCTCAAATTTCCCCCAATTAATCTTTGTTTTGAAGTTGAAATTATGTTTAAAGATGTTAAGGAGTAAAGAAAATAAGTTAGAAACCACTTACCAATCGTTTTGAAGAAGAAGATTTGTTTGGAAAACCGCCTCTTATGTTTTGGGTTTTAAAAATAATGAAAAATGACTGAAAATCCCGACCTTTTATACCTAACTGAAGGCTCAGCGCTGACCGCGCAAAAGTGCGCCGCGGCCGCACTGAGGAATGGAAGAAAAATGACTCTCTGAACCTACCTAGCGCGGATCGCACTGATTTGATGCGCGGTCGTGTTGGTGGAATG
Source organism: Nicotiana glauca (assembly GCA_026770625.1). Classification (NCBI taxonomy): domain Eukaryota; kingdom Viridiplantae; phylum Streptophyta; class Magnoliopsida; order Solanales; family Solanaceae; genus Nicotiana; species Nicotiana glauca. The sequence goes on from MU734806.1 coordinate 56,722, forward strand.
GACCCAACATCCACCCTCTGAATCTCCCAGCGTGGACTGCACAGATTGGGTGCGTGGCCGCACTGCTCGACTTTGACCCATGGCCCTCTGAACCCAAGCCACGCGGACTACGCAGAAATGTACCGCGGCCGCGCGGCTTCCAGCGCTGACCGCGCGAAATTGACCGCGGGCGCGCTGGGGGCCTGCAACCCCTGAACCTGCAACCTTAAGATGTTTCTAAGCCTAAGACCTACCGGGACCTACTCAAAACTCACCCTGAGCCCTCGGGGCTCCAAACCGATCATACATATACACTCAAAAACATACTACGGACTCATCCGTGCGATTGTATCGCCCAAACACATCATAATTCATCAAATTAGGTCTCAAGACCCATGATTTCCTTCCAATTTCCATGAAACATCACATTTACAGTTTCTAGCTCAAGACACATCAAATGACGTCCAAATTTAACCAAACTTTACAGCAATTTCTTAGACCATAAATAAGACTTGTACCGTGCGTTGAAACCAAAATATGAGCCCGATACCGCAGTCTTTTAATCAAATTTCACTTCCCAATTCTTTAATTATTCTCAAAAAACAATTTCACATGGAAATTCATTTCTCAGACTTGGGAACTCGGAATTTGATTCCGGGCATACGCCCGAGTCCCATATTTTTCTACGGACCCTCCGGAACCGTCCAATCACGGGATCGAGTCCGTTTCCCAAAATGTTGATCCAAGTCAACTTTAATCATTTTAAAGCCACATTCTGAAAAAACAATTCACAGAATTTAACATATAAGCTTTCCGGCTATGCGCCCGGACTACGCACGCAAATCGAGGTAAGTAAAAATTAGGTTTTCAAGGCCTCGGAAGCACGGAATGAAGGAGAAAAATCGGTGATGACCCTTTGGGTCGTCACATTCTCCACCTCTCAAATAACCGTTCGTTCTCGAACGGACAAAAGAAAGAAGTACTTGAGTCGGGAAATAGATGAGGATAATGGCTCCGCATATGAGACTCGGACTCCCAGGTCGATGCCTCAGGAGGCTGACCTCTACACTGGACACGCACTGAAGGAAAACTCTTCGACCTCAACTGTCGAACCTGCTGGTCTAGAATAACTACCGGCTCCTCCTCATAAGACATATCCTTGTCCAATTGGACAGTGCTAAAATCTAACACTTGAGCTGGATCACCGTGATACCTCCGAAGCATGGACACATGAAAGACTGGATGCATGGCTGACAAGCTAGGTGGCAAGGCAAGTCTGTAAGCCACCTCTCCCACACGATCGAGAATCTCAAATGGACCAATGAACTTAGGGCTAAGCTTTCCCTTCCTCCCAAATCTCATCACGCCCTTCATAGGCGACACCTGGAGAAATACCCGCTCACCAACCATGAAAGCTAAATCTCGGACCTTACAATCTGCATAAGTCTTCTGCCTGGACTGAGCTGAACGAAGCCTCTCCTGAACGATCTTGACCTTATCTAAGGCCTCCTGAATTAAGTCTATACCCAATAGCCGAGCCTCTCCTGGCTCAAACCATCCAACTGGCGACCGACACCGCCTACCATACAATGCCTCATATGGAGCCATCTGGATGCTAGACTGGTAGATGTTGTTGTAGGCGAACTCTGCTAAAGGCAAAGACTGGTCCCACGAGCCTCAAAAATCAATGTCACAGGTTCGGAGCATATCCTCCAATATCTGAATAGTCCTTTCGGACTGACCGTCCGTCTGGGGATGAAATGTTGTACTAAACTCAACCTGGGTGCCCAACTCTCGTTGAACCGCTCTCTAGAAATGCGAGGTAAACTGTGTACCTCGATCCGAAATGATAGATACCAGCACACCATGAAGGCGAACAATCTCCCGAATATAAATCTCAGCTAACCTCTCGGATGAATAGGAGACTGCCACAGGAATGAAATGCGCTGACTCGGTCAGCCTATCAACAATAACCCATATCGCATCGAACTTCTTTCGAGTTAACGGAAGTCCGGTAACAAAGTCCGTGATAATCCTCTCCCACTTCCACTCGGGAAGCTCAATCCTCTGAAACAAACCACCAGGCCTCTGATGCTCATACTTAACCTGCTGACAGTTCAAACATCGAGCCACATATGCAACAATATCTTTCTTCATCCTGTGCCACCAAAAATGCTACCGCAAGTCCTGATACATCTTCGCGGCGCCCGGGTCAATAGAATACCGAGAACTGTGGGCCTCCGCTAAGATCAACTCTTGAATCCCATCGATATTGGGCACACAAACTCTCCCCTGCAATCTCAAAACACCATCACTATCTAAGGTCACCTTCGTGGCACCTCCACGCTGCACCGTGTCTCTCAGGACACATAAATGGGGATCCTCAAACTGCCGATCACGGATATGCTCCAATAATGAAGAACGAGCGACCGTGCAAGTTAATACTCTGCTAGGCTCAGAAATGTCTAACCTCACAAATCGATTGGCCAAGGCCTGAATATCCAAAGCAAGCGGCCTCTGGGGCTGACCGGAATATAAGCAAGACTACCCATGCTGGCAGACTTCCTACTCAATGTGTCGGCCACCACATTGTCCTTACCCAGGTGATACAAGATAGTAACATCATAATATTTCAACAACTCCAACCATCTCCTCTGCCTCACATTCAACTCCTTCTGCTTGAACAGATAATGAAGACTCTTGTGATCGGTGTACACCTCACACGTCACACCATATAGATAATGCCTCTAAATCTTTAAAGAATGAATAATGGCTGCCAACTCTAGATCATGAACCGGATAATTTTTCTCGTGGATATTCAATTGCCTCGAAGCATAAGTAATGACTCTGCCATCCTGCATCAATAATGCACCAAGTCCAATACGGGAAGCATCACAATAGACGGTGTACGACCCTGAACCTGTGGGCAAAACCAACACTGGTGCCGCAGTTAGAGCTGTCTTGAGATTCTGAAAGCTCGCCCCACACCCATCCGACCATCTGAACTGGGCACCCTTCTGGGTCAATTTGTTCATCGGGGCTACTATAGATGAAAATCCCTCCACGAACCGACGGTAATAACCTGCTAACCCCAAGAAACTCTGAATCTCGATAGTTGATGTTGGTCGAGTCCAGTTCTTGACTGTCTCAATCTTCTTCGGGTCCACTTGAATACCCTCTACTGATACGACGTGACCTAGAAATGTAACCGAACTCAACCAGCACTCACACTTCGAGAACTTAGCATATAACTAACTATCCTTCAAGGTCTGAAGAACCACTCTGAGGTGCTGCTCGTGCTCCTCCTGGCTGTGGGAGTACACTAGAATATCATCAATAAAGACTATCACGACCAAGTCCAATTAGGGCATGAACACTCGGTCCATCAACTCCATAAATGATGTTGGGGCATTGATCAATCCAAATGACATGACCAAAAACTCATAATGCCCATACCGAGTGCAGAATGATGTCTTAGGGACATCAGACGCCCTAATCCTCAGCTGATGGTAACCAGATCTCAAGTCTATCTTTGAAAACAACTTTGCTCCCTGAAGCTGGTCAAACAAATCGTCAATCCTCAGTAGTAGATACTTGTTCTTAATCGTCACTTTGTTCAATTATCGGTAATCAATACACATCCTCATCGAACCATCCTTCTTCTTCACAAATAACACTGGTGCACCCCAAGGAGAAATACTAGGTCTGATAAAACCCTTCTCTAGAAAGTCTTGCAATTGGTCCTTTAGCTCCTTCAACTCTGGCGAAGCCATGGGATACGGCAGAATAGAAATGGTCTGAGTGCCCGAATCTAGATCAATACAAAAATCAATATCCCTGTCGGGCGGCATACCTGGCAAGTCTGTAGGGAAAACCTCGGGAAATGCCCGAACAATAGGAACAAAATCAATAGAAAGAACCTCTACGCTGGAATCGCGAACATATGCTAGATAGGCAAAACACCCCTTCTCGACCATGCTTCTAGCCTTCATATATGAAATAACCCTGCGGGTGGTATGCCCTGGGGTCCCTCTCCACTCCAAACGGGGCAAATCTGGCAAAGCCAGGGTCACGGTCTTGGCGTGACAATCTAAGATAGCATGATACGGGGAAAACCAATCCATCCCTAATATAACGTCAAAATCCACCATGTCCAAGAGCAATAAATCAACACGGGTCTCAAGACCCTCAAACACTACCACACAGGAACGATGCACTTGGTTGACCACTATAGAATCACCCACCGGTGTAGATACATAAACAGGAACACTCAAAGCATTACTAGGCGTGACCAAGTATGGTGCAAAATAGGATGACACATACAAATATGTAGACCTAGGGTCAAATAGCAGTGAAGCATCTCTATTACAGACTAGAATAGTACCTGTAATGACTACATCTAAAGACTCAGCCTCTGGCCTGGCTGGGAGAGCATAACATCGGGGCTGGGCCCACCTCCATGAATCATATCACTGGGACGATCGGCTGCTGGCTGGCCTCTACCTCTGGCGGTTCGAGCTCCACCTCTATGATCTCTACCTCCACCTCTATGGCCTTTACCCCCGCCTCTAGCTGGCTGGGCAGCCTATGGATCACCTGATGCCTGAATCATAGGACGAGGACCCTGCTGCTGAGAGCTATCCGAAGCTCGAGGGCAATACCTAGCAATGTGCCTCGTGTTGCCACACGTGTAACAAGCCCTCGGCTGTTGAGAATAACGGAGTGGTGGTGCGCTGATAGGTGCTGATGGTGAACTGAAAAGCTATTGGTCAGAAGACTGCGGTTGAGAGCCACGACCACCTGAAGTACCATGAGAGACCTGGAGAGCTTACTGGAAGGGCCTCGGAGGATGGCCTTTACCATAAGAATCCCCACCTCCATACGAGGTACCACTAAACCTACCTGCATGATGGGGCCTCTTATCTGACCCATGATCACCTCCCCGTGCAAGAGCCATCTTCACTCTACGGGCTGCATTGGCCGCCTCCTGAAAAGAAATCTCACTCCTGGCTCCCATAGCCATCTGGAGACGGATCGGCTGAATCAATCCATCAATAAACCTCCGTACCCTCTCTCGCTCTGTGGGGAGTATAACAATAGCATAGCGTGCTAGATCAATGAACCGAGTCTCATACCGAGTGACGGTCATAGAGCCTTGCTGGAGGCACTCGAACTGCCTGCGAAGAGCCTCTCGCTGAGTGACTGGGAGAAACTTCTCAATAACAACTCTACAAACTGGTCCCAAGTCAATGATGGTGACCCTGCTGGTCTGGATAAACAATAGTCCCTCCACCAAGTCTTGGCGGATCCTGCTAGTCGAAAGGTGGTGAAGTCGACCCCATTGGTCTCCACAATACCCATAGTCCTAAGGATCTCATGGCAGCTAAACAAGAAATCTTGTGGATCCTCTGAAGAAGTACCGCTGAAAGTGGTGGTGAAGAGCTTGGAGAACCTATCAAGCCTCCACAAAGCATCTGAAGACATAGCCTCTCCATCGCCGGCCTGGATCACAATACTCGGTTGAACCGCCACAGCTAGCTGAACCACTGGAACCTGAGCCTGGGGATCTACCTGCTCCGGAGTACGTGTAGCAGGAGTATGAACTCCTCCACCAGCCTGAGAAGGGGCTGGTTCAACTGGAAGCAAACCCGTTCTAGTGACGCTATCCATAAAGCCTGCCAGTCTGACCAGAGTGTCCTGAAGATCTGGGGTGACTATGAACCCCTCTGAGACCTGAGATGGGCCCACCGGAGCTGCTGGGAATGGAACCTCCTCATCATAATCCATATGAGGCTCCACCTCTGGGATTGCTGCTCGGGGCTGAGCTCTGCCCCTGCCTCGGCCTCTGCCTCGCCCTCTACCCCTCGTAGGAGCTGCTGCTGGGGGCTCAAGCTGCTGCGCGGTAGAAAAGGAAGCACGTGTTCTTGCCATCTACGAAAGAATAGAGTGGAAAGACAATCAATATTTGAGAAACAGAATCGCACGACAAGGAAGAACAGAAGTGAAATTTTCCTAACTCCGTAGCCTCTGGGGATAAATATAGACGTCTCTGTACCGATCCCTTACACTCTACTAAGTTTGTCCGTGAGTCGTGAGACCTATGTAACCTAGTGCTCTGATACCAACTCTGTCGCGACCCGAATTTCCCACCATCGGGAGTCGTGATGGAGCCTACTAATAGGAGCTAGGCAAGCCAATTAATATAAAAGCGGAAGTCTCAAAACATAAATAACTGAAACCAAGTGCGGAAGTTCAAATACATCTCTACCCGGATCTGGTGTCACTAACTCACGAACTTCTACAGAATGCTAAATACAAAGTCTGAACAAAGATACAGTATTGTCTGGTCCGATATAAAGGAAATCAAACGAAAAGCAAAGATAAGAGAGACTCCGGGCCGTGCGGACGTCAGCAAGGCTACCTCGAAAATCTCTGGACTGAAGTCAGCTCCCAGTGCTCCTACTGCTGTCCAAAAGCTCCTGCTCCGGTACTGTGATCTGTGGAAAAAGATGCACGGAGTGTAGCATCAGCACAACCGACCTCATGTGCTGGTAAGTGCATGGCCTAACCCCGGCGAAGTAGTGACAAGGCTAAAGAGGACTACCAATCAATATATATATATATATATATATATATATATATATAAGTACTACAAAATAACAGCGGAAAGTAATAATTAAGATTGGGAGGGGAACATTCTTTTGCGGATAACAGNAATATATAAGTGGTCGGCGTGCCACACGATCCCATTTTATTATATATAAGTGGTCGTCGTGCCACACGATCCCATTTCATAATATATAACTGGTCGGTGTGCCACACGATCCCATTTCATAATATATAAGTGGTCGGCGTGCCAGACTATCCCATTTCATAAATATAAGTGGTCGGCGTGCCACACGATCCCATTTCATAGTATATAATGGTTTTCCGACAAGGGAACAAGTATCAATCCAACTATCCCGGTAAGGGAGAATACAATTAAACAGTTAATTCCCGGCAAGGGAGCAACAACAATAACTTACACGTCCCGGCAAGGGGATAATTACATCTCTTTCTCTTTTGTTAATTTCTTACTTCCTAACCATGTCATAATTCGAGCCAACGCTCCAAGTAGTCTACAAATCATATTTCCTCTTCATACTGTTCACATTATATCAAAACCATCAATTAAACAAGGAAGAGCCACTACAGAACCCCAAATAAGCACAAATAAGGACTCACGATCATGCTAGACACTGGTGTATAGATACTCGTCACCATGCCTATACACCATACTCAACATTTAGCAATTAGCAACTAATACTCTAATCCTATTGCCTCAAGCCAAAGTTAGATCAAACACTTACCTCAAATACTCCAAACTCAACTCAAGCCTCTAAGATAGTTTTACCCCTCGAATTCACTACCAAACCGCTCGAATCTAGTCATAAATTACTTGAATGTATCAACAAATGCTAATTGAATCAATTTGAATGCATGAAAATAAATTTTCCAAAGTTTTAATCAAAAATTCCCAAAATACCCCGGGCCCACGTGGTCAGAATCCGAGGTTCGAACTCAAACCCGATTACCCATTCTCCCATGAACTCAAACATATGAGTTATTTTGGAATCGGACCTCGAATTAAGGTCCAAAACCCCCAATTTTAGAAAACCTAGTTCTACCCTAATTTTCCAAATTTTCCCCCATTAAAATCATTGTTTTAATGTTGAAATTATGTTTAAATATGTTAAGGAGTAAAGAAAATAAGTTAAAAACCACTTACCAATCGTTTTGAAGAAGAAGATTTGTTTGGAAAATCGCCTCTTATGTTTTGGGTTTTGAAAAAAAATGAAAAGTGACTGAAAATCCCGACCTTTTATACCTTACTGAAGGCTCAGCGCGGACCGCGCAAAAGTGCGTCGCGACCGCGCTGAGGAATGGAAGAAAAATGATTCTCTGAACCTACCCAGCACGGACCGCACTTATTTGATGCGCGGCCACACTGGTGGAATGGACCCAACATCCACCCTCTGAATCTCCCAGCGCGGACCCACAGATTTGATGTGCGGCCGCGCTGGTCGACTTTGACCCATGGCCCTCTGAATCCAAGCCACGCGGACCGCGCAAAAATGTACCGCGTCCGCCGACTTCCGGCGCTGACCGCGCGAAATTGACCGCGGGCGCACTGGGGGCCTGCAACCCCTGAACCTGCAAACTTAAGATGTTTCTAAGCCTAAGACCTCCCGAGACCTACTCAAAATTCACCCGAGCCCTCGGGGCTCCAAACCGATCATACATATACACTCAAAAACATACTACGGACTCATCCGTGCGATTATATCGCCCAAACACATCATAATTCATCAAATTAGGCCTCAAGACCCATGATTTCCTTCCAATTTCCATGAAACATCACATTTACAGTTTCTAGCTCAACACACGTCAAATGACGTCCAAATTTAACCAAACTTTACGGCAATTGCTTAGACCATATATAAGACTTGTACCGTGCGTCGAAACCAAAATATGAGCCCGATACCACAGTCTTTTAATCAAATTTCGCTTCTCAATTCTTTAATTATTATCATAAAAGAATTTCACATAGAAATTCATTTCTCGGACTTAGGACCTCGAAATTTGATTCCGGGCATACGCCCGAGTCCCATATTTTTCTACGGACCCTCTGGGACCGTCCAATCACGGGTCTGAGTCTGTTTACCCAAAATGTTGACCCAAGTCAACTTTAATCATTTTAAAGCTGCATTTTGAATTTTTTTTTCACAAAATTTAACATATAAGCTTTCCGGCTATGCGTCCGGAGTGCGCACGCAAATCAAGGCAAGTAAAAATAAGGTTTTGAAGACCTCGGAAGCACGGAATGAAAGAGAAAACAGGTGATGACCTTTTGGGTCATCATAGATGGTAACCCAAACTATGTGATTAGAGATCCCGTGAAGTAGGTTCATATGGGTAATAACAAGTCATTAGTTGATCAAATGTGTACTATTAAATTATGTCCCTTCCTATGGTGTGTGTATATAGCGCAAGGCTAAAGGAATGAGAGGTTAAGTTATTGAACTCTTAATCTAATAATCTATAGCCTTTTATAGGCGGTGTATTGTGTTGCAGAATACACTTGATAGATGAACCTATATGAGTATGGAGTGGGGCGGCTCCTATGAAATTTAATGGAAAAATGAAAACCAGGTGCGCGCATGGCCTATTAGCGCAAAACCGCGACAAATAACAAAGTATGTGTGGGTATAATGTGAGAGGTAAGACACTAAACTTACAAAAGAATTCATGGTTCATAGAAGTTCTAAACTTCACCAATTGTTCTGTAAGTTTAATCTTATTTTATCTAGGTCTGGTTCATAGTCTAAGAGATACCATATTCGATGCATTATGCTCATTTGTGAAAATTCAACGAAATTTTTTATTTTATTATAATATTCTTTTTGAGCTATGTGGGGGATTGTTAAAAAAATAATATTTTTAATATCTCAAAAAGAATATTCAAATTGACAATAAAGTAGAATAATTTTGAGTATAATGTTTATTAACATTGAATGAGTATTAAATTAGTTATATTTTCAAAAGTTTGAAATTGACCAAAATTGTTCTTGTCCGTTTGCTAGTATTAAATTTGATAATCATTTCCTTTTAAAAGTTAGAAGGAATGGTTATAACTGCTTCGTTTTGAAATTGAATTCTTTGCATTGAATTCTTAATGATCCGTTTCTCCGTTTCGGCTTCAAATTCTTGGCATTGCCTTCTTAATGAATTTTTAAAGTCTCTTTCATTTCAGATCTTGGCACTGAATTCAAAATGAATTCTTAACTTTTCTTTCATTTCAGTACTTCTTTGGACTATATATAAAGCTATCTACTTGTTTTCATTGGAGTAGTGTGGAAAAGAGTAAAAACTTTTCTTCTCCTTTATTTTGTGATGGATTTTTCTTCTCGTAAATCTTTGTTGTTTTTGTTTCTAGTTATACTAGAAGAACTTGTTGAATCCTGGGAGATATGCCTAATATTATTCATCTTGGTATGGGCGAAATATCCTTAAAAACAGTGTCTTTGACACATCTCAAGCTAAACCTTTTATTTTTCATAATCATCTAATTTTTTCAACATGCATGTTTTGTGTTTTAGTTGAGGACAAAAACATCAATTTAATCGGTTCAGTGGCTACTTTAAAATTACAATTTAAAATATGACTAAATTCTAATAATTGGCACAAAAAGTGGTCAACCCAGCTAATTTTTACTTTATATAAGGCAAAAGAGATCCAAACTTGTCCCAATACTTTTTATTCTTCTACATTTTCGCTCCTTTTCATATTCTTATGTTAAGCAAATAGTTTAGTAGTTATAATTGCCGCTACGGAAAAGGCCTAAAAATGCCACTCAATTTTTAAAAATGGTTTATTCATGCCATCCGTTAAAAATTGATATTTCCATGCCATTGCCGTTAAAGAAATGGCTCATCCATGCCATTATTGACTAACAGCTCAATTTTTATTTGCCTCATCCATGCCACTGCCGTTAGTCAATAATGGCATGAATGAGCCATTTCTTTAACGGCAGTGGCATGAAATGAGCATTTTTTTTTAACGAATGACATGGATAAACCATTTCTGAAAGCTGAGTGGCATTTTTCGACCTTTTCCGTTGCCACTAATATATCTCCATTTAAAATGAGTAAATTATACGTATCCAAGTTCTTAAAGAAAAAATGTCCAAGCTTCTTTCTCAACTTTTGATTGTTACTTATGTTGCGGAAGCCAAATGTATATAGTGTGAATAAGTCACAACTACTATATCAAAAATTATGGCAGCCACCAAATAATAAATAAGACAATAAAACAATAATAAAAGGAACACCAGAATTTACGAGATTCGACTAATTTTGCCTACTCCTCGGACACAACCAATATTTTATTCCACTCCAAAAATACAAGTGAAATAATACTAAAGAGAGAAGATACAAATGCCTTAAGAAGATAAGAAGGCAAATGAGAGGTACGTTTAAATCCTAAACATTAGGCCTCATTTTATAGGAAAATATTACCTACCAATTTCTTAAACCACCGATGTGGGATGAGAAGTTTTGACGTATTCAACAAATCTCTACCTTGGCAAAATATCACATCTTCACTTTTCTCTCGGTAACAAATTTTGGTTGTATCTTCATCTTCAATTTTCAGTGTTTCAATAATATTGATCGAATCCAAACAATGTTGAGACTTAACCGCAGTCACCACTTTTGTCAGCATATCAGCAGGATTCTCTGTAGTGTGAATTTTCTTCACCGTGACTCCACCTTCTTCTATAATTTCTCATACGAAATAATACCGAACATCAATGTGCTTCGTCCTTGCCTAATAAACTTGGTTCTTCGCTAATTGAATAGCACTTTGACTATCACAAAAAATTGTGATACCTTTTTGTTCAACACCAAGCTCCTTTAGCAATCCTTGAAGCCAAATTGCCTTCTTCACAACCTCTGTAATAGCCATATACTCTGTCTCTGTTGTAGACAAAGCAACTGTCGACTGCAAAGTAGACTTCCAACTAATTGGTGCCTTTGCAAAAGTAAACACATAACCAGTAGTTGATCTTCGTTTGTCCAGATCACCCGCAAAATCCGAATTACAATATCCAACTACAGACATATTGTCTTCCTGCTCAAAAACTAACCCAACATCTACCGTATTATGAATATACCGTAGAATCCACTTCACATCTTGCCAATGCTCCTTTCCTGGATTATGCATATATCTACTAATAACTCCAACAGCTTGTGAAATGTCAGGTCTCGTACAGACTGTTGCATACATCAAGCTACCAACAGTATTTGCTTATGGTACCTTTGACATATACTCTCGTTCAGCTTCATCCTTTGGCGACATAGTAATACTTAGCTTAAAATGGGGAGCAAGTGGAGTACTAACTGGCTTAGTCTTGTCATCTATGCGAAAACGTTGCAGTACTCTCTTCAAATATTCTTTCTGAGATAAACAGAGTTTCTTTGAACGTCTATCTCTTATTATCTCCATGCCAAGAATTTTCTTTGCCTCACCCAGATCCTTCATCTCGAACTCCTTCTTCAGTTGAATCTTCAACTTATCAATTTCTTCCGAATTCTTGGAAGCTATCAACATATCATCAACATATAGGAGAAGATATATAAAGGAACCATCTTTAAGCTTGCGCAAATACACATAATGACCGTATTTGCTTCTTTTGTACCCTTGTTGTAACATAAACTTGTCAAATCGCTTGTACCATTGTCTAGGAGATTGTTTCAATCCATACAACGATTTTTCAAGTTTGAACACTATATTTTCTTTTCCAGCAACATTGAATCCTTCTGGCTGAGTCATATAGATTTCCTCCTCCAAGTTTCCATGTAAAAACGTAGTTTTTACATCCATCTAAACTAGTTCCAAATCCAACTGTGCTACCAAAGCCAGCATAATTCTAATGAAGGAATATTTTACAACTTAAAACTATCATCATATTGGAGTTCCTACGGAGGTTACAGACAAAAGGGTGGCATTTCTTTTTCTAATTTGGGGTACGGAAAAGGGCTCAAAATGCTCCTAAACTATTGAAAAAAAATTTAAAAATACCATTCATCCACCTATTGAGCTAAAAATGCTCATCTTTCCACTTTTTTTGTTCACTTATACCATTTGACTGTTAGGTCAATGCTGAATTAAAATTAATTATTATTCGTTACATAAAAAGTAAAAAAAAAATTATAAAATATTTTTATTTTTTTAAACTAATACACCAGTATTCCACTAATTTAGAAAAATCTTTTTTCCGATTTTTACAACAACAAAAATCCAGTTTTTACAAAAAACTATTTTTTTTTTTTTTCCAATTTTTCTAAAGCATTTTTTTTGTAAAAACTGGAAACAAATTGTAAAAATATATATTTTTTTTATTTTTTTTGAAAACGAAAATATTGTTTCTTAAAAAAAATAAAAAACGAAAATAAAACGAAATGCTTTAAAAAAAACTATAAAAAAAATGACAAAAAAATTTTAAAAACGAAAATATTTTTTCAGTCTTTAAAAAGCCAAAATATTTTATTAAAAACATTTTTTCTGTTTTTAAAACAAAAAAATCAGTTTTTACAAAAAAAAAACTTTCAAAATTGGAAAAAAAATATTTTTTTTGTAAAAACTGAAAAAAGAAAAAAAAACTTTACTAAATTAGTGTATTACTGGTGCATTAGTTTAAAAAATAAAAATATTTTTTTTAAGTTTTACCAAAAGAATAATAATTATTTTTAATTTAGCATTGACCTAACGGTCAAAGGGCATAAGTGAACCAAAAAAGTAAATGGAGGGTATTTTTAGCCCAATAAGTGGATGAAGGGTATTTTAAATATTTTCCAATAGTTTAGGGATATTTTGAACCCTTTTCTGTTTGGGGTAACATCAAACTAAAGGTCTAATGGAGAGAAAAATTATTTAATTTTGGATGGTACATGAGAAATTTTGATAATTTTTCTTATACAAATAATGTTTGTGCCTTAGAGTCTGTTTGGCCTAGCTTCTAGGAGGTCAAAACTCAAAAGTACCTTTTGATTGTCCAAAAAGTACTTTTCGCCCGTTTGCCATAGATTTTGTCCAATACTTTTTTGGCAAATACATATTTTGTTCATAAATTTTATCCATATTTTAGCAAATTTTCAAAACTCAAAAAACCCGAATTCCAAAACCAGCTCTGGCCCAAAATATTACTATTATATTTTTCAAAAATTTCCCCAAACTTTTATATTTTATAAAATAGCCCACCATTTATTATTTTGTAATAATGTTGTTTCGTCTTCTCGATCATCTGATAGTGTATTATGTAGTTCATTATAAAAATGATAATTTTGTACTAAATTTATTTATGTTCATGACTATGGTTTGTGATAATGATAATGAATGTTATCGATGAAGGTATTGTTGGGTATTTGTGATAGTTTATATAACTTGTGAGTATAAATCATGTTTCATGTTTTTTTCAAAAAAAAGGTGAAGTATGTTTTGAAAACTGATGTCCAAACACATTTTCATCTCAAACCAAACTTCACATAAATTAGATTTTTTAAAACAAATTTAGGAATAAAAAAGTACTTTTGAGAAGCAGCAGAAGTAGTGTCACAACCCGGATTTTCCACCATCGTGAGTCGTGATGGCACCTACTAATGGGAGCTAGGCAAGCCAACTCTTACTTATCTATTCATTTGTTACAACTCTTATTTTAAAACATTTAGAAATAATACTATAATTACAGCGAAAAACATTAAATTAGCGGAAGACTTAATAAACATAACTAGTTACGATACCGAAATTCAAACATAAATCACTACCCAAGAACTGGTGTCACAATACTCACGAACTTCTAAGAATAATACACATAACCGTCTGAAAGAAATATAAAACTGTTTATCTCGAATACATGAGATAACAGACTGAAAAATAAAGATAGAAGAGACAACGGGTCCTGCGGACGCCTGCAAGGCTACCTCGATATCTCGGTGGTCGGGATATCAACAATCACACTACTGCCGCTGCTGTTGTCCGTAACCTGTATCTGCGCAAAAAGAGCGCAGAGTGTAGCATCAGCACAACCGACCCCATGTGCTGGTAAGTGCCTGACCTATCCCGGCGAAGTAGTGACAAGGCTAGGACCAGACACCCACATAAGCCTGTGCAGTTCAAAACATATACATATACAACAACATAGCAGGAAGGAAATTGAATATTTAAAAAGAAAAGAAAAAAAAAACATACTCTGTGGTAGCAGCAAAATATAATATCAGAAAATAATATGAGCAATGGAATAAAATTCACTTTCAAGTCTCAATTCATCTTGTTGCGGCGTGCAACCCGAACCCATTTCGTTTCGTATCTGGTGGTAGGCGTACCACTCGCTCCCAATTCAATAATAGGCTACTGGCAACTATGGCCAATGCCAACAATCATATAAATTATGGTCGGCATGCCACACGATCCCATTTCTTAATATATATATAAGTGGTCGACGTGCCACACGATCCCTTTTCTTAATATATAAGTGGTCGGCGTGCCACACGATCCCATTTCATAATATATAAGTGGTCGGCGTGCCACACGATCCCATT
>MU734819.1:7826-28271 GCA_026770625.1 Nicotiana glauca
TTTTTATAATTAAAAAAAATGGTGATCAAATAAATAAATTACAATAATAACATCATATTAAAACACACACAAATTAAAATAGAACGACAAAGCTACATAGTTTGTTAGACGTTAATGGTTCAGGACTCATAAAATGTAATTATTTTTATTAAAAAAAACTCCAAATTGAGAAAAAAGAAAACCTGCTGTGAACCAGATTCGAAGTCCTGAACTCTAGTAAGAGATTTTGTAGCGCTACCCAGCAGGTCACCGGGCGTCTTTGGTTGAAAGCGGTGTCATTTATTTACCTATATCCAAAATAACTTGGTTTTGCTTATAGTGTATACACATACTTGCTAAAAATTTCCGACGAAAGCGGTGTCACGTGACACCGCTTCCCATAAGGTGGCTCCGCCCCTGGTCCACCCCACCCCCCACACACAGAGAGATCTGTAAATTCTGATAGTTGGTACGTAAATTTATTTTAAATATGTTATAGAACAAAGATTGAACCATTTATTACTTTTTTGTTCAAATCTACCATCACTTTTCAAATTTGTAAAGTGTTATTAAGTGAGATATTTCAGGAGTGATGAAGGATAATTTAAACAAATACAAAATAGAAAGAGATTGTTATAAAATAATAAAAGAAGAAGAACACTATTGTAGAGAATAGTAGGGAGAGATGATTCTTATTGATTTGGAGTGATTTACAATAGAATAGAATCCTCTATTTATAGGGAGATGGTGACTTAGCCACCAAGTAATAAACCCTAGAATCTCTCTAAATATAGACATTCACCATAAATAAAATTCTATTTATAACACTCCCCCTTGAATGTCTATTCAACAGATAATGTGCCTCGTTAAAACCTTAACTAAATAAAACCAAATGGAAAAAAAATTTAGAAAAGGAAAAAGAGTACACGTGTTTAGAAATGCGCCCATTGATTGCCTCGTTAAAAATCTTGCAAGGAAAACCCAGTGGGACAAAACCTTGTAAGGGAAAAAGAGTGCAACGCACATTAACTTTCCCTGATGAAAGCATCAAGTCACATCATTGAGCCTTCGCATCCCGATCTTGTACACTAGCTTCTTGAAGGTTGACGTTGGTAGAGATTTTGTGAACAAATCAGCCATATTATCACTTGAACGAATCTGTTGCACATTGATATCACCATTCTTTTGAAGATCATGTGTGAAAAATAACTTTGGTGAAATGTGCTTTGTCCTATCTCCTTTTATGAATCCTCCCTTCAATTGGGCTATACATGCTTCATTGTTTTTATACAAAATCGTGGGTAGTTTGTCACATTTCAAACCACATTTGTCTCGAATAAGATGTATTATAGACCTCAACCACACACTTTCGACTTGCTTCATGAATAACAATTATCTCAGCATGATTAGATGAAGTAGCCATAATTGATTACTTAGTCGATCGCCAAGATATGGCAGTGCCTCCACAGGTAAACACATAACCTGTTTGAGATCGAACCTTGTGTGGGTCAGATAAATGCCCAGCATAACCAACAAGATCGGGATTGCAATTATTGCCATAAAATAAGCCCATATTGGTAGTTCATTTTAGATACCGCAATATGTGTTTGATTCCATTCCAATGTCTCATTGTAGGAGCATAGCTATATCTTGCTAAGACATTAACTGAAAAGGATATGTCACACCTTGTAGTATTAGCAAGATACATTAGTGCACCAATTGCACTAAGATATGGTACTTCAGGACCAAGTAGCTCTTCATTCTTTTCTTGAGGTCAGAATGGATCATTATTCACATCAAGTGATCGAACAACCATCAGAGTACTTAATGGATGTGCTCCATCCATGTAAAACCATTTCAATACCTTTTCTATGTAGGCAGATTGATGAACAAAAATTTTGTTTGCCAAATGTTCAATTTGCAAACAAAGACATAATTTTGTCTTTCCAAGATCTTTCATCTCGAACTCCTTCTTTAAATAATCAATTACCTATTGGAGTTCTATAGGAGTTCCAATAAGGTTTATGTCATCAACATATACGGCAAGTACAATAAATTTTGATGTTTTTTTATAAAAATACATGGGGAAATGGCATCATTTATATAGCCAACAGATTGAGATTCAAGATCCTCACTTTCTTGGTTAAGCTAGATGCAGCGTTATATGCAAAGATATAATCCACCACTATATCCACTCGATTCAAATTTGTCTCAATATCAATTGGATTTATTGATAGTTCCTTATTTTCTTGAGTCTCGGGCTCAGTGGATTCCTCATGAATCTCAGAATTTATTAAATCATGAATTTCTTCTTGAGATTCTTTCGTAGTGTCATTTTGATAATTTGTTTTCCTTTTTCTAGGATTTCGATCTTTGGAACCTAATGGTCTGCCCTGTTTTAGGCGTGCTTTTGACTCATTAGATATGAAACTAGAAGATTGTCCAAAAGGGACATCAATACGGATTGGAACATTCTCTGCAGGGATATGTGATTTTGTTATCCTTTTCAAATCCGTAAATGCGTCTGGCATTTGATTTGCTATTCTCTGCAAATGGATAATATTTTGCACCTCTTTTTCACAAATAGAGACATGTGGATCAAGATGAGATAATGATGGATTTTTCCACAAAATTTTCCGTTTGGTTTCACCAACTTCTCCCCCTAATTTTGGAAAAAGTGTCTCATCAAATCGACAGTCTGCAAATCATGCAGTAAACAAATCCTCCATCGATGTTTCGAGGTAGCGAATAATGGTGGGCGATTCAAACCCAACATATATTCCTAATCTTCTTTGGGGACCCATTTTGGTGCGATATGGCGGTGCTACAGGCACATATACTGCGCATCCAAAAATTCTTAAATGGAATATATTAGGTTCATGACCCAAAACTAATTACAACGAAGAATATTTATGATAATTTGTCGGTCTGAGACAAACTAGCATTGCTGCATTTTAAAATGGCGTGACCCCAAACAGAAGTGGGCAGCCTCATTTTCATGAGTAACGGGTCTTGCTATCAATTGTATGTGTTTAATTAAAGACTCTGCAAGACCACTTTGAGCGTGAACATGAGCTACAGGATGTTTCATTTTTATCCCAATTGATAAGCAATAATCATTAAGTGCTTGGGATGAAAACTCAGTAGCATTATCAAGTCTAATAGACTTAATTGGATTATCGGGAAATTGCGCCCGTAATCGAATTATTTGTGCCATAAATTTTGCAAACGCGAGGTTGCGAGATGACAATAGGCGCACATGGGACCATCTAGAAGATGCGTCTATTAAGACCATAAAATATCTAAACGACCCACTAGGTGGGTGAATAGGTCCACAAATGTTCCCTTGCATACGTTCCAAAAATGCATGGGCCACAATTCCAACCTTTGTTGGTGATGATCTAATAACTAATTTGCCTTGATAACAAAAAGTGCAAGAAAATTCATTATTTAAAAGAATCTTTAAATTCTTTAATGGATGCCCATTTGAGTTTTCGATAATCTGTCTCATCATAATTGATCCAAGATGTCCAAATCGATCATGCCAAAGTACAAAAATATTGAAATAAGTAACCTTTTGGTTTACAATAGAATGTGCCTCAATTGCACTAATTCTTGTCCAATACATGCCAGAAGACAAAGACGGGAACTTCTCAATAGCCCTTTTCGACATTTTTTGTAATGATGAGATATTCAAGAGTATTCTCATCTATTGTCCCAATATGATATCCTTCTCGGCGGATATCTTTAAAACTCAACAAATTCCTCTTGGACTTGGAGGAGAACATTGCATTCTCTATGATAAGTACTGTTCATTTAGGCCATTTAGGCAGAGTTATAGTAGCTCTTTTAGAGCCTTCAATTAATTTACTACTACCAGAAATTGTAGTAACATCTACCTTACACATAATTAAATGAGAGAAATATTTCTTCTCTTTGAATATTGTATGTGTCGTACATTAATCAACTAAACAAATATTTTTACAATTGTACTTTGATCCAAGTTTGCTTTGAGAGATATTCATATTTGCTTCACATGATTTGACGTACAGAGAAAGTATACAAATAAACATTAGTATTTTAGAGAAAATGGGAAGAAAACAAAGTTCACCCAGTGATTCAATAATAATCTTTTAATGCAATTTCGAGCAAACTCTCATTATGATACAAATAATTATCATGCTATATAATATTGTAATTAATTGGATGAATTTAAATGGACATGAGAGTGTTAAAAAAAAGACCGTAGCTAATATATTGTTAAATTCAATGTAAATCGTAATACTATCATCACTATTAATATGCCTATCATATAGCATTTATATGAGATGCTACTGTTTGTTGTTCAAAACGGAAAAGAAAAGAAAGTACGTAACTTATTTCCAATTCTCTTGTCCATAGGTAGTCTTTACAACAAGTAAAATGAATGTAGTACACATTGACTATAAACTATTAATACTTAGCTGTTGACACAAGGTTAATATAAATGGAGGAATATGTTCAATGATAGCCCCATTTATAATACAAGTATAAATACTGCATTATGATGAAATAGTAAATTTAATCAAAACGAACTAATATTATTTTATAAAAATAAATAATACAAAAAGATACTAATGACTACTACTCATGTAAAGAACTATCATTACATGATATTTATTCACTAACTAATATAAATAAGCAAAATAAAAATAAAATCAAACTACTCAATCTTCTTTAACCACGGATCCATCATCAATCAAGTGGTCTATTTTCCCATTAGGGTGCTCAAAGAAATCTGCCACATCCAAGTGGGTGATGTCAAAATTATTGTGAGAGACAAAATTGGCTTCAGGGCTTTTATTCTTTAGAGATGCTTGATAAAACTCAACCAAATATCTTGGTACACGATAAATATTTGCCCAATGCCCTTTTCCACCGCAACGATAACATTCAGTTTCTGAACCATTTGCCTTTGGCTTCTCATCTTTCCCTTTCCATTTTTGGTGGTTATTTCTCTTTGGGGGATGATTAACATCAGGAAAATTTCTTCCTTGTCTACGGCCACGGCCACTGCTACGAACATGACCACGATCACGACTACGAATAGAGTCACGGTCTTTTCCACGCTTAGCATAATGGGAATACACCTCATCCACTTCAGGCAATGGTATAGACCTAGTGGGTCGATTTTCGTGATTTCTCATGAGCAAGTCATTGTTTCGCTCAGGCACAAGGAGAAGAGAAATCAGCTCTGACTACTTATTAAAACCTTTCTCTCTGTATTGCTGTTGCAGGACCACATTGTAAACGTTTTTTCAAGCATATCATAATCAGTGATAGTGTCTCCACAGAGTTTCAATTTATAAGTAATTCTGAACATCGCAGAATTATATTCAGAAACAAACTTAAAGTCTTGGAGCCTCAGATGAGCCCAATCATATCGTTCTTGTGGAAGAGTGACCAACTTTAAGTTGTCATATCTTTCCTTTAAGCCATTCCACAAAATAAGCGGATCTTTGACTGTGAGATATTCTATTTTTAACCTTTCATCAAGGTGAAAGCGCAAGAAAATCAAGGCCTTAGCACAGTCTTGGGTGGATGCTTTAGTTTTGTCTTTAATGCCGTCTCCAAGACCCATTGCATCAAATAGATTTCAGCATCCAACACCCATGTGATATAGTTCTTATCCGAAATTTCAAGGGCAACGAACATTCTTTTCATAATGTCAGTCACAATTAAAAGGGGAGAAAGTTGTACCTTAATCTTCTTAAGACGGTAGAGTCTCGTACTGATAACGTGTTATAAAATAATAAAAGAAGAAGAACACTATTGCAGAGAAAAGTAGAGAGAGAGGATTCTTATTGATTTGGAGTGATTCACAATAGAATATGACCCTCTATTTATAGGGAGAGGGTGACTTAGCCACCAAGTAATAAACCCTAGAATCTCTCTAAATATAGACATTCACCATAAATAAAATTCTATTTATAACAGAGATCATATACATGGACACAGATAATAGTAAATGCACGTTTAGTAGCTTAAGATCTTGAATTGCCTCTCGGTGTTACACTCTGTTTGGATCATTGATCCCCGTTGTTTTATAACGTATTGTATTGTATTGTATGGTATTGTATCGTATCGTTTCACTACTAGAAATTCGCTATTTTCTGACTACCAAAATAGTCGGAAAGTAGTCGGAAAAGTACCTATTCCGACTACTTTCCGACTGATTTAGAGTAGTCGGAAAAAGATAGGTCGGAATATATTTTCCGACTACTGTAGTCAGAAATTTCCGACTACACTAGTCGGAAAATATTTTCCGCCAAAAATTAGAAAATGCAGCTATTTTCCTACTGAAGTAGTCGGAAAATACAAAAAACTATTATTTATTTTTAAAAAATATTTTCGACTACTGTAGTGGGGATATTATACAAATAATAATTATTTATTTGTTATTTTATTGTACTTTCCGACTACAGTAGTCGGAATCTGCATTATTCTGGCCTCATTTTCCGACTATTGTAGTCAAAAAATCATTATGTTGGGAATACTTTTCGACTACAGTAGTCGGAAAAATGGGTTGAAATTTTACAGACTCCTGTCATTTTATTATCAATACATCACCTGTCAAATGCAAATATTATAAACAAGCCAATTCCAACTAAACAACCAACTCAACCAATCAATTTCAACTACACAACCAATTCCAATTAAACAAACTAATAATCAAGCCAACTAATTCCAATATCAACAAATAAACATTCAAATCCCATAATATCAAACCAAAATATTACTTAACGTCTCAATATTCAATATCAAGTCTGAGTAGCTAATACATATCGACACTAATATAATAAAGTCTAAACATATATATACATCATTCAAATCTACCATAAAATCTAAATATAAAATTTAAACATCCAAGAACAATAATCAACCTTAAATCACTACTACATATCAGAATCACCCTATTCATCATCATAATAGCGGGGCATGTGTTTTTTCATGAATTTATTCATTCTAGCAATGTGAGCTTCGGCTGTCTCACTTCGTTTCGACAACAACTTCATTTTCTTTTGCATTGCTCCCATTTCTTCCTGATTTTGGCGATGGACGAAAAAAGGAAGGCCGTTGTACTCCAAGCCCGTAAAATCTTCCTTTGGATACACCACCTGCTACATCCGTCCATATTGAAATCATAACATCGGGTGACGGTTGGATTGGGGTACCATCATCAGAAATAGGCTGCGTCTGACACCATTCATCCAAGCTTCTATGAAATCCATCCTGAAATAAAAGTAATAAGGATATATAAATAAATCAATATCAAAGTGAAAATAGTCTTAAAGTTATGATCTTACATATTGTTCCGATGCACGTGTCTCAACCCATCATTCTCTTGAATCATCTTTCTTTTTTTTCTTATGTGTCTCCGCAAAGACCTCAGCATCAGACACTGGTCCCCCTTTTAACATTTTCTGCAATAAAAAATATAATTTTTCTAGTGATGTCCAAATAAATACCACATCGATAACATTGTGTCTCAAGTGAAGAGTGGATAATGCGACAAGAGTCAAGAGGAAGTATGTATATATAAGGATTAAGGACTCATAAAGATATCAAAGGAGTGCTTGCAGTTGCGTCTGATGCTCTTGCATCCCAGAGACCCTTTTCTGTCTACTGCAAACCCCATAAGTCAATTACATTTGCAGTGTGATTTCTTTACTTGAGGAATTGGAGAAGCTTTAAGAAAATATAGTTAGTAGGCTCAAGAAACGTCCGCATAGATGACAAACACCATCTAAATCAATAGATACATGCCTACGATAGTCTCTCCATGAGATACAGTTAAAGGTGCAGATGGCCATATTGTAGGCAGTGAACACTAACTCTCTTTTTTTGACCTTAACATCTATTTTTAAAGTGAATTCAACTTCTCATGTAATATGTTACACTAAAAGGACAAAATCATTCTCCTCCAAGGTAATGCACAACCGTGAGATGAAGGAAATAGTTGCTCTAAGCTAGCAAACTGCAAATTTTTGTAAAATTCAAAACCCAGTACATTTAAAATGTACAATGACCAACTTATTGATGGAACAGAGCAGCAAAATACATAAAAGAGCTCAAAAGAGCCCCCATTTATTAATCTTCACACAATATATGACTAGCATACCTAGAAAAATGATATTTAAAGAGGAATTGACCACTTGAAACATGGGGTTTCTGCATTACATATCGGGTTGCCACACCAAGATACGGGTCGGGTCATCTCAATGCTCAAAGATCAGCCCAAAAATAGAAATATTCATAAGCATCATCACAGCCCTCACTCTACCCCAATACAAACAAAAAATCAAATAGAGCACACAAACAAGGACAAGCCTCAAACTAGCCAACAATTCCAGCCTCAAACCCTAGTCTTGGCCGAAGATTAGACGGGAAAGAGAGAGAGATCGCGTACCTGATGAAGTCCCCAACACCGATTTTGACCGGCGCGGTTGAGAGAGGCGGCGATATATAGAAAGAGACGGCAGAGCAATTGAGAAATTGTGGGAAAAAAGAATTAGAATATAAGGGTTAGCGGAAAATAAGTTAACGTTTCTGACTACTGTAGTCGGAAACCATATATTATTTAATTTTTTTAATTCAAAAATTCTTGGTCAAAAGTGGTTTTGACTTTATTATGTAATGTTTCGACTATGGTAGTCGGAAACTTTTACGCGCGCAATTTTCCGCACAATTTTTTAATTATATTAGTCGAAAAAATATTTGGAATAATTCTCAAAAATAAATTAAAAAATAAATATGAGATTTCCAACTACAGTAGTCAGAAAATTGCGACTAACATTTTGTAGTCGGAATTTGTAGTCGGAAAAAAGGTATTTTCTGGTAGTGTTTTATGAATATAATGTTTGGATAGATTGTATTGTTTGTTATTGTTAAATAATAGTTTGTTGTTTGGTTTGACTGTATCGTATTGTACGATAACTTATAAGTTTACTAAAATACCCTCAACTGTTTAAATATTAAATTTATCAAAAAATTTGCATAAAAATAATTTTTTAAAACAAAACAAAAGAAGACAAACCACCTTAAGAAAGCATAACAAAGGAGCGAGACAGAAGAAGACAAAACAAAGGAGCACAACTAATTAGAATTAAGTTAAAAGCAAATTAGGAAAAAAATAAAAAAGAAGGCGGCCTTTAATGTTGGCGGCAAAAGTTCTGGAAAAATACAAAGTAGGTTATGGGTTGGAGATTTGGAGTTAAAATAGAAAAAAAAAGATAAAGGGTAAAATTGAATTGTGGAGTAATAAGTTAGGGCATAATTGGAAAGAATATTAGGAAACAATTCCACACACCAAATTGGTTGTGTCAAAAAAAAGGGATTTTTTATTATTCGGAAATAATGAATTTAACAATTCAATACAACCAATTTTAACGAAACAATCAAAACAAATATTATTTTGAAATAACATACAATACGGGGAACAACCATCCAAACAAACTGTTAGTCTAACATCAAATTCAAAACGCAAGAAGCTTCTTGCTGGCTTAATTTTGAGATAATAACAAAATAATATAAGCCACAGAATTATAATAAGATTATTACATGATAATTTAAATGCGAAAATAAGTCAAACGAAGAATCTTCAAACGTGGTTCCGCGTTATTGCCTTTAAATATTGCTAATACTAAGTGACGTTTATAGGGTGGCGTCATATTCATACAACCCATTTCTTACGTTTATGCAATTCTCTTGCCCTTTATTTATACAGTCACTATCTCAATGCTTTTTTTTTTTCCTCTTATCCTTTTTCATTTTTCTGAGTCCTAAAAATAATATGGAGATAATTAATGGTTAATATGTGGTTTAATTAGAAGATAAATAATATGGTCGAGATAGTGATATAGGTAATCTTATAAATGTGTTTTACAAACAAACAAAAATAGTACATTTGGTTAAAGGTTTTTTCCTAGCTGAAAACCGCGACTCTAATTATTTGATCGAATTTCTTTTTACATTGGGAATTTTATCCAAATAGCCAGTAAGATTCACTGTTTACTTTTTTTAATCGGTATACATATATTATATATTGATTATACATAATTATACACATATTATACATGAATTTTACATATATTATACATCTGGCGTCTACTTTTAAGTTAAGAAATTAGGTGGACGACTATTTGGGTTAATTCTTCAAAAATAAATACTAAAGATACATTTTTTTTTGGTAAATAGCATTTCTATTCATTCCAAAAATTGACTTTACACTGCAAGTAGATGTTAACCATCTACATTCCTATTTACATCAAGCCTGTAGTCTAAGTAAGATAAAACTTCGACTAAATAACTAAGCAACATAGCAGAAACATATACATCAGTAACAACACATTCGCCTAAGGATAACAGTTAAGCTTTTCAAGTGCTCCTTGCCAATGTTGTACTTTCCTGCCCCTCGTGTGTATATGAACTGTTATTTCTCTGCATATGTTGCTTACAGTAGTTTCCCCACCCTGGAATCTGAGTTTGTTCCTTTCTCTCCATATGATATATATCATCATACCAAAGACACATGTAACGATTGCCCAATATCCATTCTTCTTTGTAGCATACTGACTTATCCATGCCACTTTACTCTGCCAATCTAGGATAGTTCTACTATGCCCGAGCCATTTAAGTAGTCTCGACCATAGATCTTTAGTCATAGTGGATTCAAAGAAAATATGATCAAATGCTTCATCTGCTTGCTTACAGAAGATACACTTTTGGGGTATTTGAACTCCAAACTTCAAGAGCCTATCAGCTGTAGCTAGCCTCCTTTGCAATGCTAACCAAAGAATAAATTTTAATCTTGGATGTAAATTTGGTTGCAGAACAATACATTTCCAAGGTACTCTTGGGAGTTGAGGGAAATACAGTCTATAGAGTTTCTTGATACTGAAAGTTTCACCCTTCTGTAGTTGCCCCAGTCTGTCCATAAGATCACCTTGAATACCTAGAATTTCTCCAATGAGCTTCCTTGTCTCCAGTATTTTTCGAACCACCCAAGTTGCATTCTTGGGTATTGGCATGTGCTCCAATTTGTTATGTTTTATATAGAAGGTGTGAATCCACCTAATCCATAAATAGTCCTTTTTTGCCACAACCCACAAGTGCTTAGCTACAACAGCCTTGTTCCAATATACCATATTCATCATATTTAGGCCACCTATAACCTGTGGTAGGCAAACTTTCTCCCATGAGACCAATGCCTTTTTAGAAACATTAAATGTACCTGTCCATAGGAAGGATCTGCATATAGCTTCAACCATCTTCATTACTTTTTTTGGTAGAAGAAAAATTTGTGCCCAATATGATTGAATTCCAAACAAGACTGATTTGATTAGTTGTACACGCCATGCATATAAAAGGAGCCTTGCTGCCCAGCAATTTATTCTCTGAGTGATCTTCTCTACTAAGGGCCAACACTGAACAATTGAAATCTTTTTAGTTGCCAATGGAACCCCCAAGTACTTGAATGCCAAGGTACCTTCAGGGTACCCTAACTCTTGCAAAAAAACCTGCTTTTGAGCACTTGAAACCCCAACAAAATAGATAGCACTTTTATCTGCATTTGCTTGCAGACCAGAAGCCTTAGAGAACTTGAGAAAGGTCTATTTTAGCAGCCTAATAGATTGGGTATCAGCCCTACAGAACATAAGTAGGTCATCTGCAAAACAGATATGCATTACTCCTAGTTTTTTACACCTGGGATGAAACTTGAACTCTTTTTTTCTACCCAGTTGTGCAAACTCCCTTTGTAGATAATCCATTGCCAGTACAAAAAGATAAGGGGACATTGGGTCCCCTAGCCTTATCCCTCTTCTTCCTTTAAAAGGTGTTATTAGTCCACCATTAATATTTAAAGAGTATGTCACTGAGAAAATGTATTCCATAATCCAGCTTGTGAACTTATGAGGAAAGCCCAGTTCCAACATCGTTCTTTCCAAGAAATACCATTCCAATGTATCACAGGCTTTCCTCAAGTCCGCTTTTAGTACACATCTTGGGGAAATTCCTTTCCTGTTGTATCCTTTAAACAATTCATGTGTGAAAAGGATGTTGTCAGTGATACATCGACCCTCAATAAAAGCTTATTGTGACTCCCCAACTAGCTCTCCAATGACCTTTTTAATTCGAGCAGCTATAACCTTTGTAATTATCTTGTACAAGGTTGTACAACATGTTATAGGTCCGTAATCTTTGAATTGACTTGGATTCTGTACCTTGGGAATTAATGTCACAACAGTGCTACTGACTCCTCTATACATTCTCCTAGTTGCAAAAAATTGTTGTATGGCAGCACAAATATCATTCCCCACCTCATGCCAGTGTTTAGTAAAGAACTCAATAGGAAAGCCATCCACCCCTGGTGCCTAATCATGAGGCATGTCCTTAATTGCTTTTAGGATCTCCTCCCTTGTAGATTCTTGAATCAACTCTTCTTTCTGCTAGAGTGTAAGGCATGGCCCTTGTTGTATAATTTCTGAGTCTGGGCATCTGTGAGCATTTCCACCTTCCCCCATGAGCTTAGTAAAGAAATAGATGAATTCATTCTCCACATGTACATGATCAGTCAGTTTTACTCCACTTTCATTATATACTGATGCAATGAAGTTCTTGCTTGTCCTCAGTTTCTATCGTGCATGGAAATATTTTGAATTTAAATCACCACATACTATCTAATTTGCTCTAGATTTCTGCTTTAGAACCTGTTCTTCAATGTTACTCCATTTCTCTGTCTCTGTCAATGCCAGCCTCTCTTGATCAATCAAGTGCTGGTCCAAATGATGAGTCATAAGTTGATTTTGGATTATTTCTAGCACGTGTCTTACCTGATTCAGCTGGTGCTTATAAGAAGCCATGCAGGTATTCAACTCTTTTAGGTCCCTCTTCAGCATTTTTAACTTCATTCAGACTCTCTGCATTGGCTCAACCTTTACATCCTGTCTCCATATTCTTTCAACTATCTCTTTGAATTCTGCATGCTCCATAACTGATCCATATAGTTTAAAAGGCTTAGGGTGTATTCCTTTATGCTGATTCCTTTGACTACACTGGAGTAGTATAGGGGAGTGATCAGATATCTCTGGATTCAGAAACTCTTCTTCTATATGGTTGTATTGATGCAGCTATTCAAAATTCCCAAATGCCCAATCAATTCTGCTATACATTATTTTATCAGGTTGTTGTTTGTTGCACCAAATATAGTGTCACCCCAAACTCTTTACCTGCGATAACTATAATGTATTTATCATATCTTGAAAGCCTTGAGTCTCAGCTTGTGTAACGAGTGTTCCTATCCTGTCATCAGTATGAAGGAAATTGTTGAAATCCCCACTAAGCAACCAGCAGTCCTGGATATTGATTCCTATCTGCACGAGCTTTCTCCATAATTGATTCCTTTGGTTATCATCATTACTTGCATAGACTACAGTTACCTTAGCTTTAAAGTTGGAATTTGCCTTATGAATCTCACAATGTATAAACTGATCATCAATTACTCAAATCTGGACATTTACATTATTCTTCCATAGTAACCAAATCCTACCATTTGGATGTGCATTATAATTGCAACATGCACTCCAATCCCTTGCCACTTGATTTATGATTCTAGCAGCCTTCTTCTCTTTAACTCTTGTTTCCAAACACCCAATGACATCCACCTTATACTTCCTCAGAAAGAGCCTAAACTCCTTCTGTTTATGGGGCTTATTCAGCCCCCTAATATTCCAAGTAGAGAGATTCATTCTTGGGTGAAGCTGGAAGGGCCAACGTCCCCTTGAATGGTGTCTGTTTCATTGGTCTGCAATATTCCAAATCTATTACTCGAGCTAATAGATGATGCTGGAATTTATTGAACATCCTTGCCCTTAACATTTGTTCTAGCATTCTGCTCCCTCTGTCCTGATTCCTCCCCTTTGTCAGTTGTCATTTGATCTAGCATAGTCTACTTTATACATTATGTTTGCACTCCTTCTGTCTGAATTATAGATTGTTTTATCTATTCTATTTGTACCTCTGACTTACCAGTTTCATTCCCTCTATGCTCCTTTGGTAGCCATTTTAGGTTAGTTTTGTTCTTGTTCCTCTTCCTCTCTGGGGGTTCCTTGAATTCTTTCACCATTTCCTGCTTGTCCTTCAATCAACAGTCACTTGAACTATGTCCAGATCTAATGCATTCACTGTAGAATTTAGGCTTCCAATCGTATTCGATCTGATGGTTGATTATCCATCTTGGTGTTTGCATTTCAAAACTGTCAGGTAGAGGATGTGAAATATCAGCTTCAACAAGCACTCTAGCATATGATACCTTCTCCATCTCAGCAGTAACCCTATCTGTGTATAAAGGTTTCTCAACAACACTAGCTAGCTTGCCCAATGCTTCTATGTACCATTACCCCAAAGGAAGTCCCGAAAATTTGATCCATAAAGGAATAACACTCATACACCCTGGATCAAATTTGAAATCCATACTCCAAGTAGAATCAGAGGTTTGTTATGGTAAGTATACAGTCCAGCTTGTAATACCAAATCCCTTTCCTCAGTGTTTAGGAATCTGAAAATATTGTATCCTTCATCATGGTAAAGGATTTGGGGCTTTTCAACAAAATTCCAAATATTAGTAATGTAATTATCCATTGATTTCTCATAAGGATTATCACCCAAAACATACCCAATCAGTGATGTACTCCAATACATTTCCTGTTCCCTTGTGTCCTCAGCATCAATTTGCACAATGAAAGTACCATCCCGTATAGCAGGGGGAACATAATTCAAAGTCTTACCATTTGTGAGCTCCGATTCTTATGTATGATATGTGCTTCTTCCTTCTTCCCAATTTTCTCTACAGGTACTACTGCTGAAGGAATTTGCACTATATTTCCTGTTGCTGAAAATTGCAATCGTCTATGCACTGCCTCCGTGTTTTCCTTCCTTTCAGATAGACCCCCCTCACTCTTAATTTTCTCCATAATTGGTTGAAATTTTTGTGTTAGAAAGCTTCCAAACGTCAATGGCATCAATTTTTGTTGAATTCCGGAGTCCGACTTAGCTGTCTCTCCATCCATTTTCACACCTTGAGTTGGATTGTGAAATACTGTAGGAGCACTTCCCATACCCGTTGGCCATCGCCCGGGCTGAGATTGGGCAAGTATTTCCATATTCCTTTCATTTTCCTTTGCTTCCGTCGGTGATGGAAGCTTCTTCCTTTGTCTAGC
This sequence comes from Nicotiana glauca, assembly GCA_026770625.1. Classification (NCBI taxonomy): domain Eukaryota; kingdom Viridiplantae; phylum Streptophyta; class Magnoliopsida; order Solanales; family Solanaceae; genus Nicotiana; species Nicotiana glauca. The sequence continues at coordinate 23,063 of MU734819.1, forward strand.
CATGGCAGAAGCGTACGTTAGCTAAACCTTGCTAAACATGCTAATTCCTAACCGCTTCCGACTTTACTAAAGATACATTTAGTAGTAGCCAAAGATGATTTTTCAGTGATATCACTTTCGCATTATGAAAACCTTAAAATTTATTTAGGGTTTTAACGTTGTTTTCTTTTGAAAAGGAAATCTACAAACATATCTATCAAAATCAAATTAATTAAACACTAAGAGCCTGTTTGGACATAAGATTTTTTTTCTTTTTTCGAAACTTTTTTTTTTTAAAATAGCGTTTGGCCGTAAAATTTTCAATTTTTACTTGAAGATGAATTTTGAAATTTTTCGAAAATTTGAAAAACTCCAAAAAGCTATTTTTTCAAAATTTTCACTCAGAGCACTCACAAAACTTCAAAAACCGCAAAAACTTATATTTGTGTCCAAACACAACTTTAATTTTCAAATATCATTTTTACCTGAATTTTTTTTTCACTTTTTATTTGGCATTTTACAATTCTTATATCCAAACGCCCAGTAAAATTATATTTTCAGATAGTAATTTAAAACAGATAATTCTTCCAAAACCAAACAAAATGCGAATCTATTCTCCAATCTAAATGTTGTTGAATATTGAAGCACGTGTTTCCACGTTCACACATAAGTTGGACATATAAAATGAAAAATGGATTCCCATGTCTCTTAGCTAACGAAGATGATGATAAGAGATGCAATATAGATTTAATTAAGACAGGATAAGCCATAGTCATATATGACGCTATGATTAACGAATCACATTATGAAGACAGCAAGAAAATTAATATATATAAATCCTAATAGCAGATGATTTTAATATAAGTATACAATAAGTCATTTTGGTTTATTTATTAAGGACAGGTCATGTGTTGAGCATATATATATATATATAAGCATAACTACATAATTCGATGTAGTTTAAGATATTAAGTTATTAAAAATTAAAAGGTAAATTAGATGCCTAGGTTTTTCAAAATATATAAGAAAAAACTTGCTCAATGAAGAAATGAATGTAATTAATAACAGAAGCAAATAAGAAGTTAATGAAATGAACTATTTAGCTGGTGCGACTTAGTTAAACACAAAAGAAAATTATTACTAATGTCCACTTAACTTGATTTTATTTGTAAATCAATAAGCTAATGTCTATAAGTGTAGTTTAGTCAATTTGAATCCTATATGGGAACACCTTGATTACAAAATTATCCTTGATATATTACTTTAATTTGGTATAATACATAATATGATGTAGCAAATATTATACTGAGAAAAAATAATCTACTCGCGCATAATTTATACAAAACCTAAAATCAAATTATTAAGCAAGAAAATTTTCAATCTGAGTGCGATAAATATCTTATAATGCTTGATTACATGCGCATGGTCTACAATAGTTAGAGAATTTTTGTGTTTGTGTTTCTAAATATGACAATTGTACCTAAAAAGGGAATTTCCTTCTTATGAATAAGTAAATGAAATAAAACCCAACATAATCTTCAGACATAGACTATTTTTAGTATATTATTAGTATAATTTAAACAATTAAAAAACGTCAATTAGTGATCAAGAATGATAAAAAAACTAAACCGAGTAAAAGAGGAAAAAAGGAGGGAGAGAAAAAGAAAAGGACGTGAACCGTGGTGGCCCAAAAAAACGTCGTTTTGAATCAGTCAGCAGTATGATTTCTTGAATATTTTCTTGAATTTAATTCCTATATAGGAAAAGAAAAAGAAATTGAAGACTTTACAAAGAAAAATCCAACAAAGTATAATCACAGTCAATATTTGTTTCCCACTCTCTCTTTCCACTTTTTTTCCTCTTTATATCGTCCTTTCTTTCCTTCTCTTTTTTCTAACTTACAATTCTTCACTTGCTCTCTCCTACTTCTTTCTTGGCAATTGATTTGAATACACTAATTTCCTTTATCTTCTACTTTCTTGTTTTTTTCCTGTCCATTTATATAGTTCTTTACTCATCTCAATTAACACCTATTTAATTTGTCATCATTTTTTTTTTATAAGTTGAAGATTCCAAAATGGAAAAAGTTAAAGGTTTGGAGAAAAAGAAACTGATCACTGAGCTAACACAAGGGAGGGAGTTTGTTAATCAACTGAAAAAACAGATTGGTCCTTTGGCTTCTCCTGAAGAATGTGATTTACTACTTGGGAAAATATTATCTTCACTTGAAAAATCTTTGTCAATTCTAAATTTGAAGGCACTTCTTCTTGAAGGTGGAAATGCTAATTCTACATCTTCATGTTCATCAATTTCATTTCTTGGTAATAATATTAGTCCAAAGAGTGAGGCTTTGGATTCTTCAACGGATCAATTGGTGGGCAAAAATATGTTCAGCAAGAAGAGGTAATTTTAGGACTCTTTTGACAATTTTTTTTGTGGTTTCTTGTAAATAAATCATTTCTTGGATTAGGTTTTTTTTTTTTTTTTTTTTTTTGTTTCTATTTTAATCTCAATTTCTCTAAATATTTGTAAAAAAAAGTTTGGACTAATATCNTTTGGGTTCATATTTGTAATTTGGAACATTTTTTGGCTTACAGAAAGACACCACATCAATGGAGTAAACAAGTTAGCATTTCTGGAACTGGACTTGAAGGTCCAAATGATGATGGATATAGTTGGAGAAAATATGGGCAGAAAGATATTTTAGGGTCAATTCATCCAAGGTAACAATCCAATTGCTTTTATTTCCCTTTATTTGTTGTGTTTTAACATTAATCTTTATCTTTTATGGAGTCGACTCCCATTTATCATCAATTTTACTACTAACTGCACATTTGGAGTGAAAGCTATTCGACTGTAATGGTTGGTGAATCATATGATTCTGTGGATTCTGCTTTTCACATTTATTGTACAGGACCGAAAGGCCCGGAATATGCACAAAAACAAAATTATAATTTACTTTTTTCTACTTCTTTTTTAGGTGTTTGCTTAATGATTAAATGTCCTAAAAATGGACTTTTTGTCCCATATACAAACTACTTAATCAACTGTTGAATTTAATATACTTTCATTTTCACTAAGTTAATGACTTAAACTCAGTTTTACTTGGAAGTTAGTAATAAAGGAGGTGGGCAGCTACTTTAATGGCCACTTGCCAGTTGCTCCATATAATAAATTACAATGAAAAAAGATGGGATCCCTGAATCATTCTTTTCATTTTCATTATTACTCTTTCCTTTTATTTTTAGTTGTGCACTTTTAATCTCGTACATACTCCCTTTAAAAATAAATAAATAAAGTATATATTTTACATTATCCATAATAACGATAGCATTTCTAAAATTTTTGGGAAATAATTCGGGGAATGAGTAGTTAATGATAAAGATAAAACATGAAAAAAATTTATTTTTCTATTGATTTAGTATTTATTGTATACAAGTAAAAATGAAACTATATTTTTAGTATAGTAGACAAGTAAAAGCAACCGATCGAGTATATTGAAATCCCCATCGTAGGTCCTAGGTTTTGTCCTTGACCATTTTGGTTTTTTTGGCAATTTTCTTCTTTCTGTTTAGGCTACATTCACTGCATGAATTTTGTCCTTTCAGTAGCTCTGAAGAAAGTACCTTATCTTATTAAAAGCAAACCAATATGATTTCACTACACATATAGAACTTTTAAGCTTCAGAGTCCACACAACAACTTAAAGTTGTAAACGTCTCTTTCTTTTGGCAACTACTTGTTCTATGCGACAATAATTCATAGTGGATTTGATAAGAAAATAAATCATTGATTACATGAATGCAAGTAGTAAATCTATATGGATTTTAACTCGTACAGTATATACTTGACGGAACAAAATTTTTATATTATAACAAGTTGTATGTCTTATTTTTTTGAGTTGTTAGATTCCACACAGTTAATATTAGAGTTGCTTAATATTGTTGACCTAATAGATTTTTTGTAAATGTAGGGCTTATTATAGGTGCACTCACAGGAATACACAGGGCTGTTTGGCAACAAAACAAGTCCAAAGATCAGTTGGAAATTCATCAACTTTTGAGGTCACATATAAAGGAAGGCATAGTTGTAAAATCGCAGAATCAGAAATCTTTTCACTTGAAACCCAAAAACTTCAGAAACACAACAAAAAACAAGAATTAGTTTATCAAAGACAAGAACAAGAGATGGTAATATTCAACTCTGGACCAAACCATAAAGTTGAAAACTTTAGCCTCACAAAAGAAGAAGTTTTCACTCCCTTTTCATTTCCTCCTACCCCACTAAATCCAATTGAAGAAACACAATACTTTTCCAATTCCATGGCACCATTTTCACCTCCAATTACCTCAGAATTACCCACGTACATGTCACTGTTGACAGACCACAATGAAGAATTTGCAATGGAAAACATTCTACAGAGCTCAGATTCAGATGTTACTGAATTAATCTCAACCCCAACTTCAATATCTAATTCCCCATTTGGTGGAGACTGGGTTTTCTCTGTGGATTTTGAACCTAGTATCACATTTGACATTGAAGAATTTTTCAAATAATTAGGAAATTAGACAAGTACCCCTTGCAAGTTTGTAATAACAGCAACTTAGTTTTGTGCAATTATTATATTATTATTTTAGCCTAATTGATCCTAGCTAAAGTCAATTGACTCATGTTTAGAGAAATAGTTAGTATTTCCTCTTGAAATATTGTAGATGAATTCATGTTTGTGATTATATGGGCAGTTGAAATTTTAGTTATGCATTAGCGCCATTTGTTTTTTTTTTGTTAACTTAGATATTAAATAAATACCTTTCTTAAATAATGACCAGAATCGCAAAGTTGCTACAGATCACAACGGCAGGAGTAAAAAGAAATAGAAAACTCAAGTTCCAAAAGCATTTCAAGAATTCTTGCAAATTAAACTAGAATTGAGGACAGATGGGATAATAATTTGAAATCGCGGCCATGAAGATTGTATTAGGGAAAATTGTATTCATATATATGGTGACGTATCATAACACGTGGAATGGTCAATGAGTTATACTAAGCTACTGTATTGGGAAAAAACTGAATTTATATTGAAGATGACGTGGCATGACACGTGGACTGGTCAAATGGTCAAAACATGATGATCAGTTAAGAGGCACGAGCGACAACAGATACGAAGAGAAGAAAGTTAAATAGGCACGAGATGCTATTCAAATGATACGAGTCTCGTATCTATTTAACT
>MU734826.1:0-38466 GCA_026770625.1 Nicotiana glauca
CTTCCTTGAACTTGATGTTAGGTAAACCTACAACCAAGTCCTTGGAGACTAATTTGTTTAGCTGATTCAGACTAGAATGACCAAGTATTTTGTGCCATAGGAGAGGATCATTAACCAACACACTTAAGCATGTGAGTTCATTTTCTGAAAGAGTTGAAAAATCTACAATATAAATATTGTTAACTCTTTTTCCCTACAAAACAATTTTGTCAGTGATAAGATTAATCACAAAGCACTTGGTGGAGGTAAAAGCCACAAGGTTACCTATGTCACACAGTTGTGACACACTTATCAGGCTATATTTCAAGCCATCTATCAGGTAGACATTCTCTATGGAATGAGAATCAGTCTTGCCTACCTTACCAACCCCAATGATCCTACCTTTCTTTCTATTACCAAAGGAGACATTACCTCATTTTAGGTTCTCAAGTGAAAGGAACTGGTCCTTGTCCCCAGTCATGTGTTTTGAGCAGCCACTGTCCATATACCATATTTGGCTCCTCCCTTTCACTTGAACCTACAAAATGAAATCAGAGGTTAGTCTTAGGAACCCAAACTAGTTTGGGTCCCTTTCTATAGGCAAAAGGATGGATTAAATTCCTTCTTGCCCATTCAGGGAATTTATTCTTTTCTTTAACAAAAGACTTGTTCCTTTGATTGGCCTTCTCTTTTTCATTGCACTCATATTTGTAATGGTCAGTCTTGCCACAGTGTATGCAGATTTTATTTTCAGGAAGAGTGAGGTACTTGCTTTTTGGATCCCATTTAGGAGCTTGAGTTCCATAGCCAAGTCCTCTTTTGTTACTGCTATGATGCTCTTGCAACCAAGAGAGAGCATCAGATGCTTTGTTCCACTTGCAAGTTCTATCTAGTTCATGTTTTACCTTTCCTAGATCTTCTTTAAGATTTTGATGAATTCATCTTTCTTATACAATTCATCCTTCATTTTTCCTAAATTTTCTTCTAGGGTAAGATATGTGTGATCAGCTATCTTCTTTCCTGTTCCTAATTTTAGTTTCAGATTTTCAGATCTAAGTTCTAGGACATTATTGTCAAGTTCAAGAACCTGATTATTCAACTCAGCATTTTTGTTATCACTCTTATTAGCCCTAGTCTCTAGACTTTTAAATTTAGATTTTAAAATCACACATTCCCTAGACAGAACTTCCTTTTCATTATTAATTATCTCAGACTCATCAATGAAGTCTGTTAAGAGTTCAGCTAGCCTTTCTTTAGACAAGAATTTGATCTTGTCTTTGAGGTGAAGAATACTTACTTCTTGTTCATCCTCTGATTCTCCAATGGCCATTAGAGCTTGATCCTCCTTAGCTTTATCTTCAGAGTCCTTATCAGATGTTTCTCCCCAAGCAGCAACCATAGCCTTAGTTGAACCTTTGTTTCTTTTTGGTTGAACCTGTTCCTTCTTCCTGTTTCTTCTTTCAGCTCTTTCTTTCTTCCACTCAATCTCCCATTGAGGAAAATTTTGATCATGTGATCAGTCTTACCACACTTATAGTAGCCTTCATTGGTCTGTTTCTCCGGAGCTCTTGCTTTGTTGAAGTTTGTACTTCTTGAAGCACCCTTTCCTCTCATCAGATACTTCTTGAAATCCCTAGTGATCATGGCTACTTCATCATCTTCCAAATATGCACCTTCAGTGATTCTGAGAGCTAAACTTCTCTCCTTTTTGGGGGTATCCATATTCATTGTTTGTCTCCTCATTTCATAGGCAGTTAAGTTCCCAATTAGTTCATCCAGCCTAAGGGTAACAATATTCTTGGATTCCTGAATGGTAGTGATCTTGCTTTCCCAAGTGACTGGTAGAACTCTTGTCAAAATCTTTTCAACCTTGTCTTCTTCAAGGATGGTCCTTCCAAGAGATTCAAGCTCATTAGTCATAGTAGTGAATCTAGTATACATCTCCTGGATAGTTTTTCCTTCCTTCATAGTGAAATTCTCATATTGAGAATACAGAAGAGTTCCTCTTGACCTTTTCAATTGAGGTGTTCCTTCATGAGCCACTTGTAGAGTGTCCCATATTTCCTTAGCAGTTGTACAGCTTTGAATCCTGTTGTACTCATCTGGTCCTAGACCATACACTAGCCACTTCTTGGCTTTACATTTTTTCCCCATTTCTTCAGATCTTCAGCAGTACAATCAGCCCTTGTTTTTGGCACATCAATTCCTTCTGCATTATTCTTAATGGTAGCTAGGGGACCATCAGTAATTATATCCCAAAGTTCATAGTCTTCCCCTATGATATGATCTCTCATTCTGTTCTTCCACCAAGAGTAATACAAACCATTGAAAAGTGGAGGTCTGGCATTGGATTGCCCTTCCCAGTTCCCAGGTGGTGCACTTATTTGTGATCTTCTCCTAAGGTGTTAGCCTCTTCAAGGATAACCTGCTCTGATACCAATTGTTGTTTTAGACGTCAATGCCACTCAAAGGGGGGGGGGGTGATTTGTGTGGTACCTAATTTTCGCACTAGAAGAACCTGGTTCTTCTAGGTGTTCTAACTTCTACTGTTTGCGAAATTAAAATACAGAAATAAAGAACACAGAGATTTTTACGTGGAAAACACCTGGCTCAAAAGGTGAAAAAATCACGACCTACTACTCAGTAGGATTTTCCCAAACTTCCACTAAACTTCAATGAGCCAAAAACAGCATTTACAAAACTCTTTGTAAACCTAAGGATTAACTCTAATCCCGGTGCAGCACATAGCCTCAACCGTTGCGACACTTTCAAGTTAACTCTAACTTGAATACTCAATGCACCTAATACAATTGCTTCTAAGAAAGCTGAAAGGTACAATATTAAAACACCTACTACAATTGACCTAGAAATAAAGAAAGACACAGTGGAATTGGTTCTTCACACTTAGTTCTTGTAGCTTCAGATTTGCACACTTGTATCACACACAAATTGCTTGCAAAAATCGCCTAGCTATATCCAAACTAAAGTATATAATCAACATGGAAAGTAGAAGAAAACAAACACTTGAATGTTTCCTGGATTAAACACCTAACCTAAATGATTGGTTTTCCTTTTTAAACTAAATAACAAGCTATGATTAAACTATATTACCAAATCAACCACAACTAATTATACGATTAAAGAATCAGAGATGGTGGCTTAAACAAAAACTAAACATACAAGATACACGAATCAAATGAAATTAACGAAGACCTAAAAGAAAACTGGAAAACACTACAGAACAAACACGAACACCAAAATCAAAGTAAAACAAAACTCAGGTTTAAAACTTTCATTGACTTTCCAGTCAAGAACAAACAATTCAATAGGCGAGAAAAAGAAAGGCGTAGAAGAGGATAGTAGTAAAGGAATTATAAAGACTAAAATTAGAATATTTACCTAAAAAAAAATTGGATCTGTATTAAATTGGACCTTCCACCTTTTGATTTTGACCGAAAATGGGTCTCGATCATGTGTTCTCAGATGCAAACACATGACTAAGGTCCATTTTGGTCTTAACCATCACTCAATTGCCGGCTTTTAGGGTTTTGTCAAAATCAGGTCTCATCTCTAATTTGAGATTCGACGAGTTTCAAGAGTATTCGAGGAAAGCTAAGTAAGGATTTGGGAAGAGGGGGTCCTAGTGGTCACGTGGTGTTGATTTGGGACGGTTTGGAGGCGGCTAGGGTATTGCCTCCGATTCTTCGATCTAATGTTCGAAGCACTTGAAAGTGATTCGAAGAAAAAGGGACGAAGATTCGGAATAGGAAGGTGAAGAGGAAACGGTGGTGTATAGATGGAGGTGTTTTGCCACCGTCCGCCGCCGTGAGGCGATTTCCGGCGGCGGTGCACGACGGAGGATGATGGGTTTATAGATTGGTCTCTGAAGTTATAGGAGAAACGGTGGGGGGAGGGGGTTCTGAGGAGGGGGGTACGGGTGTTTGGGTATATTAAACTGATGGATTAATTTGGGCCGTTGGATAATTAGATCCCAACGGCTTAGATTAACTCATTAAAATGAAACGGGGTCGTTTGGTTTAATGGTGTACTGGACCGGTTCGGGGTGTTGGGTGGATGGGTCGGGTTAGGTATTGGGTGAGGAATTTTGACCATTGGATCGAATTGATCCAACCGCTTGGATCAATTGACACCAAACGACGTCGTTTGATGGGTCATGGAGATGGACCGGGTAGGGGATGGTACTGGGCTGGTTTTGGGCAAAATTATTTCGGCCTGGGCAAACGTTGCCCAGGCAGCCCAATCCTGGTTTCTTGTTCCTTTTTTTCCAAATTTTTCCAACTTCTTTTAATTTAAAACTAAAAATAATATAAACCTAAATTAACTCTAAATCCAAATTATCCTAAAACATTAGTTAACTATAAATATTAATTATCACACACAATTAAGTACCAAATTAAAGAAAACACAAAATTCGAACATTAAACATTATATTGTAAAAATACGTTATTTTTTTGTGATGATTTTATTTTTTTTATAAAATAAGTAATTTACTTATTAACTCAAAAATTATAAAATTAAATCCTAAAAATGCAAATGCAACCTATTTTTTGTATTTTTTTCATTTATTTAAACAAATAAACATGCAAGGACAAATGCAAATAATGACAGAAAATTCCACGAAAATTCACAAAATTGCACATAATTAAACAAACAATTTTTGTTTTGATTTTGTGGGAGTAATTCATGTGAGGCAAAAATCACGTGCTCACATCTGCCCCTCTTTGCCCGTAAACATGAAGAGTTTTCGTACAAAGACAAAGTGAGCGGATACGAGGGATTTTTGCCTGTTGAACACTCCGTGTGAAGCATTTTTTGAAAGATTTTGATAGAACCTCTACTTCAAAGGTTTCCTACATATCCTTGGCTAAAAAGGAATCAGGTCAATGTAGTTCGGGAATTTTGGTAGCTGGGACTACCATGAAGCTGTGCTTTACTGTTGCTGCTGCTACTGACTGCTGACCTCCTTATTACACCATGCTAAAAGAAAAATCAAGAAGCTAGACTAAGCTATGGTCTATGAATTACAAAGAATTATTCTCAAACTTGCTCTGCGACCGTTGTTGCCTTGTTGACTTGCATTTTCTTACAACAATTCTTCTGTTGCTGTCTTGCACCAAATATTTTGAGAGGCTCTCCCCTTTCTTCAGGCGGGTACTTGAATGCTGATCCTTTAAACGTCTTTCTCTGATTATTGTTGTCTTCCTCTATTCTCCAGGCGGGCTCCTGACTTCAAAACTTGAAATGTATGCCTCTGTTCTCCAAGCAGGCTCCTGACTTCAAAACTTGAAATGTATGCCTCTGTTCTCTAGGCGGGCTCCTGACTTCAAAACTTGAAATGTATGCCTCCGTTATCCAGGCAGGCTCCTGACTTCAAAACTTGAAATGTATGCCTCTGTTCTCCAGGCGGGCTCCTGACTTCAAAACTTGAATTGTATTCCTCCGTTCTCCAGGCGGGCTCCTGACTTCAAAACTTGAATTGTATGCCTCCGTTCTCCAGGCGGGCTCCTGACTTCAAAACTTGAATTGTATGCCTCTGTTCTCCAGGCGGGCTCCTGACTTCTTGACTTGAAATGTACTCCTCTGTTCTCCAGGCGGGCTCCTGACTTCTTGACTTTAATTGGATTCCTCTGTTCTCCAGGCGGGCTCCTGACTTCTTGACTTTAATTGGATTCCTCTGTTCTCCAAGAGGGCTCCTGACTTCTTAACTTTAATTGGATTCCTCTGTTCTCCAGGCGGGCTCCTGACTTCTAAACTTTAATCCATTCTTCTTACCCTAAAAGCCGTGTTGTTTTCCCCGTTCTTCTGATGGGTACCCGATTTCAACAAAATAGACACAACGAAAGGGAATTTTTTCTGCCCCAGTTTGATAACTGAGTGCATCTGTTTGGTGCTTGCCTTTCCTTAGGTGGGTTTCTCTAAAACAACCGAGATTTTTTGCCCCTGTTTTAATCAAAGAAAAATCTCGTCAGTTTAAAATGTGTTGCTGGTTGTGATACTCTTGCTGGGCATGGTTTTCCCCTTTCTTCTTTCCATACTCTGTTTTGGCTGACTGCTCTGAATCTGGTCGAGACTTTCCGATACTCGGACTACTTCCTTATCCACAAACTTTCCAACTGTTTCTTCCCATTTCTAACCTTCTTATCCGAAATTTTTCAACTGTGGCCTTCCCTTTTTTGGACTTTTATCCGATCCTATACTTTCACGGAATCTTCACTACTTTATCTTTTGGTTTATCAATGATGCCTCTTACGTCCCATCACCTTCTCTTCGGCCTATCCTAGCCATGAAGCTGTGCTTGGGTGGACGGGTCGGGCTCCTGACTTTAATTGGATTTCTCTGTTCTCCAAGAGGGCTCCTGACTTCTTGACTTTAATTGGATTCCTCTGTTCTCCTGGCGGGCTCCTGACTTCTTGATCTTAAAAGGTATGCCTTTGTTCTCCAGGCGGGCTCCTGACTTCTAAACTTTAATCCATTCTTCTTACCCTAAAAGCTGTGTTGTTTTCCCCGTTCTTCCAATGGGTACCTGATTTCAACAAAATAGACACAACGAAAGGGAATTTTTTCTACCCCAGTTTGATAACTGAGTGCATCTGTTTGGTGCTTGCCTTTCCTTAGGTGGGTTTCTCTAAAACAACCGAGATTTTTTGCCCCTGTTTTAATCAAAGAAAAATCTCGTCAGTTTAAAATGTGTTGCTGGTTGTGATACTCTTGCTGGGCATGGTTTTCCCCTTTCTTCTTTCCATACTCTGTTTTGGCTGACTGCTCTGAATCTGGTCGAGACTTTCTGATACTCGGACTACTTCCTTATCCACAAACTTTCCAACTGTTTCTTCCCACTTCTAACCTTCTTATCCGAAATTTTTCAACCGTGGCCTTCCCTTTTTTGGACTTTTATCCGATCCTATACTTTCACGGAATCTTCACTACTTTATCTTTTGGTTTATCAATGATGCCTCTTACGTCCCATCACCTTCTCTTCGGCCTATCCTAGCCCCACTTTGCTTTGCACCACTTTGGAATTTGGTGTTAAACTCTGAAGATCCTTCTTATTTGTTAAAAACAAACTATTATTGGAAAAGTCTTAGCCAAAAGAAATGGAATATGATGACTTCAAAAGATGAAAAATAAAGAAGAATATTTTCTCTTAGAAAATTATTTGAGAAAGAAAAAGACTTATCTGAACGGGATAACTGACCCCAATGATCATGTTGTGCATTTCGGTTTAATCAACCTAGCCTATTCAATCAATCAATTTCCCAATTGTCTTGCTTTGTGCCTTAAAGTTTTCCCCAACCAACTCTTTTTGTCGAATCCCCATCTTCGTTCAAATTGATGCCTTGACAGATCATTTGCCGTCAACCTCACTTCATTTGTCCCTTTCTCAATTCCTTGTCGCCTCATGGTGCCTATGAAGGTTTTCACCAATAAGACTCTCTCATTTTTTGGACTTCTCTCATCTTACATCACCTTACAGTGCCCTTGGGGGTATTCACTAATAAGAATCTCTCATTTTTTCATTTTTCTTGCTTAAAAACGAAGTGTTGCCCCTGGTAGGAATCATCTTTACTTGCTTGACTTGGCACCTCTCGAAGACTGATCAGGAGGTCTTTCTCTGGATGTTAATATGGATTCTTGGATTGGTTTGGAAAGAAAAGGGGATAAAAAAGGCTTAAAACGAATTAATGGGTTAAAATTACAACTTTTGGAACCAAATTACAACACAACTTCTGCCCCAGTTTCTTGCTTGGGGACCTTTTAATTTTTTTGTTTCACTATGACCGAGTCGTGAGGCTGCCTACGCATCCTTTAAGGAATCAGGTCAAACATAGTTCACTGCTTCCTTGTTGTTACTGTTTTTCTTTTCATTTATTATTATTTTTCCTTTCTGTTTTCTTTTTCTTTACTTTTTCCTTTTTTTTCTCCTTTTTTTCCTTCTCTTTTCCTTTCTTTTGGTTATTGATTCCAAAGAGGGGTACGAAATAAAATAAGTAAGGCTCAAAAGGGTGGACAAAGGGTAAAGTGTTTGGATAGCAGAACAAATTGCCTTCATCATTTCATCCTTCGAGATAATGCCAAGTACAAACAATCAACGATTATACTAAAGAAATCATACGTAATATCTCTTGACTGCATCAGAATTGATAGCCATATTTATGCATTTTCCTTCAATATATGTGAAACATAAAGCGCCATTGGACAATACTCTGGTTACAATTAATGGTCCTTGCCAGTTCGGGGCGAACTTACCCCTTGCTTCAGCCTGGTGTGGAAGGATCTGTTTCAATACTTGTTGCCCTACTTCAAACTTACTGGGGCGCACCTTCTTGTTGTATGCTCTTGCCATCCTCTTTTGATACAATTGGCCATGACATACTGATTCAAATCTTTTTTAATCAATTAAACTCAGCTGCTCTAAACGGGTTTTGACCCACTCATCATCATCAATCTTAGCCTCGGTGACAATCCGAAGGGGCGGGATTTCGACTTTCGCTGGGATCACTGCTTCAGTGTCGTATACCAACAAATATGAAGTTGCACCTACTGAAGTACGAACATTAGTGCGATAACCCAACAGCGCAAATGGTAACTTTTCATGCCATTGCCTGGAGCTTTCTACCATTTTTCCCAATATCTTCTTTATGTTTTTGTTGGATGCCTCAACTACTCCATTCACCTTGGGACGATATGGGGTGAAATTGTGATGTGTAATCTTAAACTGCTGACATACTTCTTTCATCAAATTGCTGTTAAGATTAACACATTATCTGTGATGATTACCTTTAGGACTCCAAATCGGCATATGATATTTGAGTGCACAAAATCAACCACCGCCTTCTTGGTTAAAAACTTGAAAGTTTTAGCCTCAACCCATTTGGTAAAGTAATCAATGGCCACCAGAATAAACCTGTGTGCGTTGGATGCTGCTGGATCAATGGGCCCAATGACATCCATGCCCCAAGCAACGAAGGGCCAGGGTGACGATATTGTGTGCAATTTCGATGGCGGAGAATGAATCAAATCTCCGTGTATCTGTCATTGATGACATTTGTGCACAAAGCCAATACGATCTTGCTCCATAGTGAGCCAATAATACCCTGCTCGAAGGATTTTCTTCATCAATACATATCTGCTGATGTACGGCCCACAAACTCTAGAATGTACTTCTTCCATGACTGTCGTAGCTTGTTTAGCATCCACCATTCTTAACAATCCAAGATCAGGTGTTCTTTTATACAACACTCCTCCACTGAGGAAAAAACCACTTGCCAATCGTCGAATGGCTCTCTTTTGATCTCCCGTGGCCTGCGCCGGGTGTATCCCCATCCTGATGTACTCCTTGATATCATGGAACCATGGTTCGCCATCAAATTCTTCTTCCACCATGTTACAGTAAGTATGCTAATCACGGACTTGAATATGCAATGGATCAACATGAATTTTGTCTGGATCATTGCTGCCAAGGTAGCCAAAGCATCGACAACCTTATTATGGACTCTTGGGATATGCCTAAAATCCATGGATTGAAACCGTTGACAAAGATCATGCAAACATTGTCGATACGGTATGAGCTTCAAATCCCGTGTTTCCCATTCTCCTTGAATTTGATGTACCGGGAGGTTCGAGTCTCCCAAGACTAAAACGTTCTGGACATCCATGTTCGCAGCTAACCTTAAACCTAAAATGCATGCCTCATACTCAGCCATGTTGTTGGTGCAATAGAAACGAAGCTGAGCCGTAACATGATAATGGTGCCCTATTTTAGAAATAAGTACAGCTCATATTCTAACTCCTTTCATATTTGCATCCCCATCAAAGAAAATCTTCCATCCTGGTTCCTCGATCAGTTCCAGCTCGTCGATATGTATCACTTCTTCATCAGAGAAATACGTCCTCAATGGCTCGTATTCTTCATTGATCGGATCTTGGCCAAGTGATCGGCCAACACTTGGGCTTTCATTGCATTCCTTGTCACATAGACGATGTCAAACTCCGTGAGTAATATTTTCCATTTTGCCAGCCTTCCTGTGGGCATAGGCTTTTGAAAAATATATTTCAATGGATCCAAGCGTGAAATGAGGAAAGTAGTATAGGACGACAGATAATGTTTCAATTTCTGTGCACCCAAGTTAGGGCGCAACATGTCCTCTCAAGGTGAGTGTACTTAACCTCATAAGCTGTAAACTTCTTACCGAGATAATAGATGGCTTGCTCCCTCCTGCCAGTGATGTCGTGCTGCCCCAGTACGCAGCCAAATGAATTATCCAACACCGTTAAATAAAGAATCAACGGTCTCCCTGGTTCAGGTGGAACCAACACAGGTGGATTTGACAAATACCCTTTTATCTTATCGAATGCTTCTTGATATTCTTTAGTCTATTCAACCACAACATCCTTCTTCAACAATCTGAAAATGGGCTCACAAGTTGCTATGAGTTGAGCAATAAACCTGCTGATATAATTAAACCTCCCCAACAGACTCATTACTTCGGTCTTGTTCTTCGGGGGTGACAGTTTTTGGATAACGTTAATCTTTGACGGATATAAATTAATACCTCACCGACTGACTATGAATCCCAATAGCTTTCCGGATGGAACCCCAAATGCACACTTCGAAGGGTTAAGTTTAATGTCATACCTGCGAATCCTCTGAAAGAACTTCCTCAAATTTGCGACATGGTCGGCCTGCTGCTTTGACTTAATGATCACATCATCTACGTATACCTCAATCTCTTTATGGATCATATCATGGAATACATTGGTCATTGCTCACATGTATGTTGCCCCAGCGTTCTTCAGACCAAATGACATTACTCTGTAGCAATAAGTTCCCCACGGCGTGATGAATGCCGTTTTCTCTGCATCTTCTTCATCCATCAAAATCTGATGATACCCAGCATAGCAATCCACAAAAGATCCAATCTCATGTTTTGCATAATTGTCAATCAGAATGTGGATATTGGGTAGTGGGAAGTTATCCTTTAGGCTTGCTTTATTAAGATTGTGATAGTCAATGCACACTCTGATTTTTCTGTTCTTCTTTGGCACCGGTACAACATTAGCTAACCAATCGGGATATCGAGTGACCCGAATAACCCTTGCATCTAGCTGTTTGGTTATTTCTTCCTTAATCTTCACACTCATATCAGTTTTGAATTTCCTCAATTTTTGCTTGACGGGAGGGAATACCGGGTCAGTGGGCAATTTGTGAACCACTAAATTGGTGCTTAAACACGGCATGTCGTCATATGACCATGCAAAAATGTCTTTGAATTCAATAAGTGTTTTGATTAATTCTTACCTGATATTTGGTTCAATATGGACGCTTATTTTAGTTTCCTTGATGTTATCTGCGTCCCCTAGATTGATGGCTTCTGTATCGTTTAAGTTAGGTATGGATTTTTCTTCGAATTGACGTAGTTCCCTACTAATTTCTTCGAAGGCCTCATCCCCATCATATTCCGACTCATAATCTACTTCTTCCGCTATTATTTCGGAATCAGATTGATTTTCTAGACTGGTTTGAGGATTCCTTATGCATGTCGTGTCAATAGGACTAGTATAAATAGAACTGTACAGAAAAGAAAAGAAGAAAACAAAATTAAAATAAATAATGAAAAAAAAACTTTTTATTTTATTGAAATATATAATAGATAACAAGGTTTTGCACACTTTGACAGACTGAAAAAATAAAAATCTGGATTACAACCCTGGAATAAATCAGACAAGCAGGAAAGAAAATCAGAGCGAACTACCAAGACTCCTTCCGAGTGAGAAGAGGAGTAGCCCTCCAATTACTGAGCTTTACCTTTGGTCCCACAAATTGCACATCTGCCTTGCTTGAACCTTCCCCAGCTTCTACCATGTTAACCTCGGCAAATAACCTTTCGAACCCTTTATCCAAATCTCCATCAGCACCAATCAGTGACCCGGGAACTTTTGGCAACAACTGCTTTCTAACACCCGGCCTGACGAAAGATCTGGACAGACGCGGGATTGGTTTGGCAAGACCCATGCCTTCTTCTTCATTTTGCGGGCTTGTCTCACATCTGCCACAGTGGTCTTAAACCCCAAATCAAAAGTATCCAAATTCTTTGGAAGAGAAACTGGTTGCACGATGCCTTGGAGATCAGCACCCAAACCTTTACCCGGTATGAAACCATTCTTTAAAATTTCGGAAGCCACCATGACAGTTGCAGATGTTACTCTAGGAACTGGGATGCTTTTCCCCTCTGGGACATTTTCCACTGGTACTGTGTCAGAGTCTTGATATACCCACATCCCCTGGTCGTCTTCCACTTCGATGAAGGGTACAATGGCATCACCTAGGGCACACATATTATCTTCACCGTGCACCACAATCTCCTGTCTATCCCACTCGAATTTAACCATTTGATGTAACATAGATGGAACTACCTTGGCGGCATGGATCCAGGGTCTCCCCAACAAAACGTTATAAAAGACCGCCACATCTAGCACTTGGAACTCCATGGTGAACTCCACGGGCCCTATTGTTAGTTCTAGTATTATGTCACCCACAGAATATTTGCCTCCGCCGTCAAACCCTCGCACACAGACACTATTCTTATGAATTCTGTCATCATCGACCTTTAGCTTATTCAACGTGGAAAGAGGACATATATTTGCACTGGACCTGTTGTCAACCAGAACTCGCATGACCACCGAGTCTTCGCACTTTACCGTCAGATAAAGGGCCTTGTTATGTTCTGTGCCATCCATAGGAAACTCATCATCTGAGAAGGTAACTCTGTTTACCTCAAAGATTTTATTTGCTATCTTCTCTAAGTGATTCACCGAGATCTTGTCAGGGATGTGGGCCTCAATCAATATTTTCATCAGCGCCTGGCGGTGCTCATCTGAGTGGATCAGCTATGAGATCTGGGCTGGTGTTTTCTTCAATTGTTCCACAATAGAGTAATCCTGTACTTTCATTTTCCTCAAGAATTCTTCCGCTTCTTGTTCTGTCACAGCTTTCTTTGCTAATAACGGGTTATCTTTGGGAATTCTAGATTTTCTTAACTCTTCAGGGGCAAAGCACCTCCCTGAACGAGTCAGACCCTGAGCGTCACAAACTTCTTCCCTGATCTTCTTCCTTTTATATGTCACCACACTTGTTCATAACTCCAAGGGACAGATTTACTATTGATCACTGGCAGCTGAGTTACCGGCTTTATAATAACAGGCTCTATGCAAGCACCCTTCACGACCACAACAGGTTTACTTGCAACCCCCGGTACCACCACTTTTTCTTGTTCTGGTTTCACTGCAACAATGTTCGACCACCCTTTCTCGGCCATCACAACTAGCTTTCTATTCACCCTTTTCAATTGAATTACCGACTTCCCACTGGTCACCTTTTATTTTAAACCGGTTTCGCTGGAACGGATCATCATAACTGTCTGTGAGGGTTTCTTTGGCTCTCCCTCTCATTGAACCAGCTCAATCATATTAGTCTCGTGATGGGCTGGAAGCGAATTCTGGTTGATGTTGGGCATTTTCGGGGCTTGAACCTCGATCCGATGAGTGTCGATGAGTTCTTGAATAGCTGTTTTCAATTTCCAGCATTTTTCTGTGTCATATATCGGGGCCCCTGAACAATACTCACAACTTACTGAGTGGTCAAGATTTTTTGGAGGAGGGTTTGGCAACTTAGCCTCAATCGGATTCAACATGCCCAACTGCCTCAGCCTGTATAATAAACTGGTATATGATTCTCCCAGTGGAGTAAAAGCCTTCTGCTTCTGTGCCCTCTCATTCCTGAAGCCTTGGCTTGGACGGAAACCTGTTCCAGAGGGGTTTCTGTAGGCTCTTGGGGGTGGGTAGGAATTCTGTAGAGTTAGGTAGGTATTTTGTGGGGCTGGTGCACGCCGTTGTACGTGGGCCGAGGGTTGAATATACGTCTGAGCATGATGGAAAGAGAAATGGAGATCTGGTTATGGGTAGTAGTATTACGGTGGGCTATACGGAGTGTGGCGGTAAGTTTGAGGGTGGGGTGGTGGCTGGTTGAAGTAAGGTGACGGGCGCCTGGGCCATGCTCTTGATTTAATTATCGCAGCATCCTCTTTTTTCTTCCTTCCCAACACTCCTCCAATGCCACTTTGGATGGCTTGGGTGGTCGCCTTGATCGTTGAATAGCTCATGATTTTATTGGACTTTAGTCCTTCCTCCATCATGCCTCCCATTTTTACCACTTCATTGAAAGACTTCCCGACTACCGACACCAGGTGGCCGAAATAAGTGGGCTCTAAGGCCTGTAGGAAGTAATCAACCATCTCTCTCTCTTTCATCGGCGGATCAACCCTCGCCGCCTGCTCTCTCCAACGAAAACCGTATTCTCGGAAACTTTCTTCGGACTTCTTCTCAATCTTTGTTAAAGACAAATGATTTGGGACAATTTCCAGGTTGTACTGAAAGTGACAGGTAAATGCTTGGGCCAGATAGTCCCAAGTGTACCACCGATCATTATCTTGACGGGTGTACCATTCTAACGCTGAGCCGCTCAAGCTCTGACTGAAGTACGCCATTAACAATTCATCCCTTCCTCATGCTCCTCTCATTTTACTGCAAAATCCCCTGAGATGGGCCACTGGTTCTCCATGTCCATTGTACAA
The DNA here is from genome assembly GCA_026770625.1 of Nicotiana glauca. Lineage (NCBI taxonomy): Eukaryota > Viridiplantae > Streptophyta > Magnoliopsida > Solanales > Solanaceae > Nicotiana > Nicotiana glauca. The sequence goes on from MU734826.1 coordinate 14,631, forward strand.
GTCGAATTTGGGCATTTTGAACCCTGCCGGCAGTTGTACATTTGGAAATAAACATAGGTCTTTGTAAGCTACACTTACCTGACCTCCTAGTCCCCTCATATCTCTAAAGGACTGTTCCAAACTCTTGACCTTCCTGGCCATCTCCTCATGCTCCAAAATCTTAGGAGGCTTCTCGATTTCTGCCGTGATACCAAGCTGACGAGGGTAAAGACATGGTTCAGGTGCTTTGAAAGTGGGTTCAGGAGGGTAATATTGATTGTCCTGCATTTGGAATACAGGCTCACTAGAAGACCTATGGAGTGCGGCTGGTGGAGGTGCCACGAAAACAGGGGTAATTGGTGGAGGAGGGTATGGAATTGTCTTTGGAACTTGTGGTGTCTGAGATGTAGTTCCCTGATGATGTTGATAGATGGGAAAATTTGGGGATGAGTCCGAAACAAGCTTTTCTGGAGATTGGGCGAGTATTGGGAGGAAAGTAGGGTTGGCAGGATAGGCTGGTGGTGGCTGACCCTTCATCCAGGCCTGGTACATCTCAGCCAATTGTTGTTTTAACTTGTACATTTCATCTTTCATGGCTTGCACATCTACTTCTTCCACCTCAGCGCTTCTTTATCTTTCGGGGCTAGACATGATTACTAGTATTGGTCCCTTTGATCTAGTTTGATAATGGTAATATGCCAGTACGCTCTAGGTAAACTAACTGCTTGAATTTTCCGGAAATGAACAAAGTTGTTAGTTTCTAGATTTAACAAATATTGCAATCGCACGTTGGGATGCAATGCACCTAGACAGTTAACCATTTTCTATCATGCATTTGCTTCGGTTGCGTGCGTCATTCCGTCCTCTCATAATTGTGCCCCTTCTTTTACTGCCTCTCAAACTTTTCTTTATTTTATCCTTCTGTATTAATTATTTCTTTCTTTCTTTTAATGGTGGTTGAATCTTATGGAGATTGCCTACGTATCATGTCCCCGCATGAATCAGACCTTGCATAGTTCTAGCCGATGTAAAAATATGTAGCAAAATATTTTTCACAAAGACAACTGCTTTTATTATAACATTTGAAAAAGTTACAAATTTTGAAAGGACAATAAAGCAAACTTGACAAGACCGACTTACAAACTTTAACAAGAAAATACAGACTCAAAACAAAGATTAAGAATACATTGACGCCCTAAAATTTCCTGGGGCCCGTGAGGCATCATTCGGCCTTGCCACTGGCCTTTGTGCAAGATCCCTTTGGAACCTCTCCAAATCACTCATTATTTGTCGGACCAATGTCATCACTACCGCAAAAAAGGTGATACGGGTCATGTCCTCACACGCTCGGCATTTTGCAACAATGTAACGATGTTTGCGACCCCTTCTCTAATCCTGCTATTTTCCTGTAGCAACCGCCCTATCTGTTGGTTCCACATTTTTAGAACTTGAGAGCTATGAAGGAGTTGATCTTGAAACTTATGCATTTGTTCCTCCATTCGCGCCATCAGGTCATAGCAGTATTTCCTATATACTCTGAAATATGTAGCTTGCCTGAATATCTTGTCTTCGAGAGTGATTATTTTTCCTCTCAGGATAGTGATGCTCCCCTCATAGTCCCTCTTCATCTGCTGCATATGAGGTGCCCGCTCTTTTGCATCCTTTGTCCATCTGGCCCGGATCCTTGCCAAGCTAGCTTCAGATCTCTCCAAGTCCTCTTGGCATTCGCGGGCTTTCCCTTTCAGTTCGTTTATGAGTTTTTGGTCAGCCCGACTCTTTTCTGGTTTTCTGACAGCTATTCTCATTTTTCGGATCTGAGCCTTAAGGGCCTCATTTTCTTGGATCAGCTTCTTCTTTTCCCCCTCATCTGTAGTGGCTTGAATATTCTTTTCAAATTGAAGTTCCATGGCCTGCTTCTCCAGTTTGCCTATTGTGGCCCTGTACTCGCGTTCTTTAGCCAACCAGTCCCACTGTTCCTGTGACAATTCGATAAAATCCTGGAGGTGGGGTCTTTTGGCAGGCCTCCCGAATGCAATTTCTTTCATATACCAAGCACGATACCCAGGTGAAACTTCTCCTTTAGATCGATCTCGTACACAAGTATTTGCCGCCAAGTATTGACACTCACTCTAGATCTGGCGGACTGTTGCTTTAGGAAACTGGCTATCCGGTCCAATCTCAACTACCCGGACACTGAGATCTTCGTCTTTTGGCACTATTTGGCACCTCCCGAGCTGTCTCAAGACCCGATACGGGGCGTAAAGTTGGATGCTCCCAAGACCCATCAGAAGGAAGTGAGGCCCTATTGCTGGAATGTACATGATCTCGTCCACATGCAACCATCCCAGCATCCACTCTACTTGGCTGGCAGTGAGGGACCGAAAGTAAGATATCCATCCCGTGACTCCTTCGGGCAAGATGATCCCTTCAATCCTTGTATAAAATTCCTCTATACAAGTTTTCTCTGTTGACCCATAGCTTATGAACTGGGTACGGTGGCACAGGTGTTCGGTCATCCACATTTGCAATAACAAATTGCATCCCTCAAAAAAGTCTCCCCCAGCTCTGCAAACTGTGAGAGCATGAAAGATCTCAGCTACTATCATAGGCACGAGTGTGCTCTTGGATTGGGTGAGTAAAGTGCTGACAACCCCTGCTATTTTTATGTCAATATTCCCGTCTTTCCTCGGGAACACCAGGAGTCCCAGTAAAGCCACCATAAAAGCGAAATGTCTATGCTCTTCCCATTTAAGGCGATTTCCTTCGCTACAAATTTTATTCTCTGGCTTGTTGAACCCTCCTAACCAAATCTGTTGTATATGAACGACAAAGTACAAAAACCAGCTTCCAAGTCCGGGTTATATACCCCTCTGCTTATCTTTAGTGAGTCTAAGAATTTGTGCACAACTATGGTTCTCGGGGCAACCAAATACTTGTCTCTTAAAGGAAGCTCATCACTCCCAATGTACCCGGCTATTTCTTCTAGGGTGAGTTCAAAATCTGAAAAGTGGAACACATTGTGTGTCGGGTCCCAGCATGCGACCAATGCCCTTATGATGTCTCCCCTGGGTATAATCTCCAACAGTCTGGGAAGGCCCCCCAAATATTTCTTGACCTTGTCTTGCCCATCTCCACCTAAATCATTCCACCACAACCGCAACTCCAAAGGGATTTTTCTTATGAATGAGAAAGGTTCATTTTGGATTGTGCTCCTCCTGCACATTTATTAAGGTGATTAAGTGAAACAACCCTGATTTTATTCTGTGTGACTCTAAAATCAAAAATTGACCTCTTTTTCATATTTTTAATTCTAAAACTGAAAAGCCAGCTTTGCAGATACGGCCTTTCTGCACCTCCGGAGGAAGAGTTTAAGGTGGTGCCCGCTAACTGGGAAAAAGTTAGAAAAAGACCAAAGGTGATTATTTATGCAAAATCAGCCTTCCGGCGTCCCTTTCGGGAACATTCGGCTATTTTTGACAAAAATGGCATCACCTCACCTATTTACAATAAAACAAAATTTTGTTCATTTTGGGATATTTTTGCAAAAAGAAGTTGGACCCGATGGGGTTGCCTATGTATCCCACACCCTATGAGAATCAAACTGGCGTAGTTCGGGTAGAGAAAACAAAACCAAATATTTTGAAAATAGACTCTTTTTTCCTTTTTTTTTCACAGGCAAATAAATAAATTATTTTTGAAAACAAGACTCTTTTTTTTTTTTGCATTGGCCACTAAAATTGTTTTTTTCTTTTTTTTTTCTTTTTTCTCAAAAATTTGGAAGAGTTTCGACAATATTTGGACATTGGTTTTTTTTGTTCTCCCTTTTTCAAAATAGGTGATTAGCTTTCTTTACTTTCACACTGCTATTTCTTTCCTTTTTTAAAAAACCGATCAGCATGCAGATCCAAAACAAATAAATGCACAAGTAGGATGCATCAAGATGGTCCAATATTCTGAGTACACCTGTCCTAGACGGACCCACCCCCTATGTTGAGTCCCTTAAGTCAAAATGCACATGATGAAGATAAGCGTTCCTACTAGGGATCCGGCATGAAGCTGATTTGTTCTAGGTTCAATACCTGGGTATATGTTCTAGACTGTGTACCCAAGCGGACAACTTGAGTTGAGGAGGGGGCTACGTACCGGGAACCAAAAGGCCATCCGGCTTAGTAACTTATCAGGACTCTTTCTTACTTTAAGGTATGACACTAACAGAATAAAAAGTCTCGACCAGTGAGCACATCCCCGGAGGTGAGATGAGAGAGGTTTCGTAATAATTTTATATATACAATTCAAATAATATCAAAGTGGTAAAACGTTTAGCATATTAAGCCAAAACATGCAACAAAATCAGATAAAGCCGGATATAACAATTATTCCAAGCTCGAATTTCTAACCCTGAACCAGTGGTTCTGAGTTAATGTCCCCAGCAGAGTTGCCAGAGCTGTCACACCTCCTTTTTCACACTACACGGAAGGGTATAAAGGAGTTTTTCTCAATTAAAGGACAACCGAAATGGGATTTATTTTTAAAAGATTCAGAGTCGCCACTTAAGAGATTTATGGTGTCCCAAGTCACCGGTTCAAATCCCGAATTGAGGAAAGGATTTACTCTGTTTAACAGTCCGCGAACCAGAAATTCTAGTAAGGAATTCTGTTAACCCGAGAGAAGGTATTAGGCATTCCCGAGTTCTGTGGTTCTAGCACGGTCGCTCAACTATTATATTCGGCTTAATTATCTGGTTTTAAACTATTATGAACCTATGTGCAAATTTTAAACTTTTAATTGCTTTTTATTATTACTGTTTTTAAAAAAATTGCAACGTCGTTAAAAGACGTCTCGAACCACGTCACATAAATGCACCCATAGTTTTTGACATATTTTAATATCGTTGAGATTTGGATTTGGGTCACATAAATGTGTACCGAGTTTAAGAAGGTAAAATTATTAAATAACGCGCCTAAAGCACCTGTGCGTTATCAACTTTGCGAGAAGCCATGGAAATTTGCTAAATAGCTTACCCAAATTTCTAAAGATAAATAAGATTAGTTAAACGAGGGCCATGAAATTTAAGGTTTGTTGGGCACGGCATGCCTCAAATTATGCTAACCAAGAGATTTCTAAATTAAATTATGAGGGCCATGACTCACTCGTTTATTTACTACAGTTCTCCTCAGTTACTAAAAAATTTTAATTAATAACATATTATAAGTTGGGCTTATGTTCCTCGTGCCCTTAACTCTAGAGTTTAGGCAAACCTAGCAAAAGAGGATTTGCATTAAATAAGAAAGAAAACTTGGTTATTTAAAGAAAAGGGGGTTTGGGCCTTATTCAAGGTTAAGCCCAAGGCAAAATGGGCAGGCCCATCGGAAAGGACTTGCGCTTCAGCTTTGCAGCCTCATGGCCCAAACTATTTGAGGGCTAAGGATAAAAATGAAGATCATACCCAGGGGTCCCTAAAATTGCATTCGACATCAGAAAATGTTTGAAAAAAAAAATAAAAGGAAACTCAACATCAAACCCAGCTCATTATCAACATGGATTAAATTGCTAAACATGGATTCAACATCAGGAATGCAAATAGGAAGCTCAACGTCAAACCCAGTCCATCACCCACATGATTTCAAAAGAATACAATTTCTAACATGGACTCAACTCTGTCCAATTTCAAACTTAGATTCAAAGCAATTAATAAACTATTTCCATGAAACCTTTAACATTTACACTCACAGATTTTCTTTTACTAGCATGCATACACCTATTTGCATATACTGATGCACTAAGGGATCATTATTCAATTCTAAGGGCCCATACAATTGTCCACAGTACCCCAAACACTCAACATGATCCTTTATGTATATCTAGAACCCCATAATGAACTATAAAACCAATAGTACAACAACAATTCGAATTCTGAGTATACAAAATGAAATACAAAGGAACTAAACTAAGCTAACAATTTTTGAAAATGCAAAAATGATTGAATAGAATACTTTGTTAACACCAAATCTCTATTCACATGAATCAACCTTCATATTTATCCACTTTTTCATACATTTGGAGGTGAGATGAGTACCTGAAAATTAACAAGAGAAATAAAAGATTATCAGTCAACAGCACAGCAACAGAGTAATACCCAGCTTCAATCAAACAGTGACCTCACAGGCAGAATGCAAAACCAAGCAGGTGAAACCAGAAAAATACCAAATATGCAGGATTCAAACAGTTTTCCAAACAAGAAAGGCAGGGGACTCAGAATTCTCTTAATGTGTATTTTCAGTGTCTGTTTTTCAGTATCTTATGTGTGCTCTCAAGTCTCCTTATGAACTCTTCCTGATATTTCAACTCTCAAATTCTCTCAAACTTCCTGTGTTCAGTTCTTACTTAAACTCTTAGAATTTTCAGCCTTTTCTTTTCAGTGTTCAAAGTCTGTCAATTTTTCATAATGTTAAAGACTTTGTTCTCTGGATTTCTATCTGTTTTTCTCTCAGATTTCAGAGTTTTTTCAATGTCCTCTCCTCTCTTTAATGTCTGATTCACACCCCTTTTTAAATAAGCAATTCAATCAGTGCATTTACCCCTAGCCTTAGCCCTCTTTTAATTTAATTATTCACTGAATTTCCACTTACTTAGTGCTTATAAATTAATACATCTATTGTTCCCCCTAGCAATTGCTAGCAGCCCTTATTAAACCCCTAAAGCTACTGCTAATTACCCCCTTAATTAACCCCTGTTAGTTAACCCTTGAAACCAAATGGATCCAATTGTCCCCAGATTCAACCACATGGGTCAGGTTGACCAGCAAATTAAACCCAAATGAACAGGCTTCTTTTGCCAAGCAGTTAATCCAAACTAAAGTACATAATTAACATGGAAAGTAGAAGAAAAAATAAACACTTGAATGTTTCCTGGATTGAACACCTAACCTAAATGATTGGTTTTCCTTTTTAAACTAAATAACGAGCTATAATTAAACTATATTACCAAATCAACCACAACTAATTATACGATTAAAGAATCAGAGACAGTGGCTTAAACAAAAACTAAACATACAAGATACACGAATCAAATGAAATTAACGAAGACCTAAAAGAAAACTGGAAAACACTACAGAACAAACACGAACACCAAAATCAAAGTAAAACAAAACCCAGGTTTAAAACTTTCATTGACTTTCCAGTCAAGAACAAACAATTCAATAGGCGAGAAAAAGAAAGGCGTAGAAGAGGATAGTAGTAAAGGAATTATAAAGACTAAAATTAGAATATTTACCTCAAAAAAAATTAGATCTGTCTTAAATTGGACCTTCCACCTTTTGATTTTGACCAAAATGAGTCTCGATCATATGTTCTCAGATGCAAACACATGACTAAGGTCCATTTTGGTCTTAACCATCACTCAATTCCTGGCTTTTAGGGTTTTGTCAAAATCAGGTCTCATCTCTAATTTGAGATTCGACGAGTTTCAAGAGTATTCGAGGAAAGCTAAGTAAAGATTTGGGAAGAGGGGGTCCTAGTGGTCACGTGGTGTTGATTTGGGACGGTTTGGAGTCGGCTAGGGTATTGCCTCCGATTCTTCGATCTAATGTTCGAAGCACTTGAAGGTGATTCGAAGAAAAAAGGACGAAGATTCAGAATAGGAAGGTGAAGAGGAAGCGGTGGTGTACAGATGGGGGTGTTTTGCCACCGTCCGCCGCCGTGAGGCGATTTCCGGCAGCGGTGCACGGCGGAGGACAGTGGGTTTAGATATTGGTCTCCGAAGCTATGGGAGAGACGGTGAGAGGGGGTTCTAAGGAGGGGGGTAAGGGTGTTTGGGTATATTAAACTGATGAATTAATTTGGGCCGTTGGATAATTAGATCCCAGCGGCTCAGATTAACTCATTAAAACAAAATGGGGTCGTTTTGTTTAGTAGTGTACTGGACCGGTTCGGGGTGTTGGATGGACGGGTCGGGTTAGGTATTGGGTGAGGGATTTTGACCGTTGGATCGAATTGATCCAATGGCTTGGATCAATTGACACCAAACGACGTCGTTTGATGGGTCATGGAGACGGACCGGGTAGGGGACAATACTGGGCTGGTGTTGGGCGAAATTATTTGGGCCAGGGCAAACATTACCTAGGTAGCCCAATCCTGGTTTCTTCTTTCTTTTTTTTCAATTTTTTTCAACTTCTTTTAATTTAAAACTAAAAATAATATAAACCTAAATTAACTCTAAATTCAAATTATCCTAAAACATTACTTAACTATAAATAATAATTATCACACAAAATTAAGTACCAAATTAAAGAAAACACAAAATTCGGACATGAAACATTATATTTTAAAAATACGTTACTTTTTTGTGATGATTTTTAATTTTTTTTATAAAATAAGTAATTTACTGCTTAACTCAAAAATTATAAAATTAAATCCTAATAATGCAAATGCAACCTATTTTTTGTATTTTTTTATTTATTTAAACAAATAATCATGCAAGGACAAATGCAAATAATGACAAAAAATTTCACGAAAATTCACAAAATTGCACACAATAAAACAAACAATTTTTGTTTTGATTTTGTGGGAGTAATTCATGTGAGGCAAAAATCACGTGCTCACATAGCTTAGTTAAAGGAAAACATGTATTTTACTTAATGAAAATGGAGTTTTGCAACAAATAGCCTGTGTACGAACTCGCTACCTCACGTACATGGCACTCATATATCAAAAACAGTACCAAATCCAAAGGGGAGTTCCCCCACACAAGGTTAGGCAAGCCACTTACCTCGAACCAAGCTCAATCAATCAGCCACGGTGCCTTTCCCACGAATATCCGTATCAGAGTGGCCCAAATCAAGCCAAAAATCAATTACATAACATAAATATAACTACAAGAACCTATCTAGTTAATGAAATCAAAGCTAACGCGAGAAAATGGAAAATCGCCCAAAAAGCCTCCCGGGACCTAAATCTCAGAATCGGGTAAAACTCATAAAATATGAACACCCATTATAAGAATCACTCGAATCCTACCTCAATTCGTCTTCCAAAACACAAAATTTAAGCCTATGAAGTTTCTACCATTTCCCCCCAATTTTTCAACTCAAACCCCTAATTAAATGATGAAATTAACCATAGAATAGTGGAATATAACCATAAAGGAGTAAAGAATCATTACCCTCAAACTTCCTATGAAAATACCTCGAAAATTTGCCTTAATACGAGCTCTCTAGTTTTGAAAATGGAGAATAAAATCAAACCCTCGCACTTAGTCCTTTTCTGCCTAGCGATCTCGCACCCGCGGGCCAAGAATCGCATCTGCGATGCTGCACCTACGGAATTTCCATTGGAGGTGCGAAAATAACTTAAGTCCTATGGGTCCGCATCTACGATAGGAGGGTCGCACCTGCAGATGCGCTCCTGCGACCAAGGAGCCGCACCTGCGGCCACACCGCTCCTACGCAACTTCCCTCTGCAGAAGCGGGGCCGCTTCTGCTTAAACCACTCCACACCTGTGAACCCAGCCTGGGCTGCCCAAACCTGATTCTGCACTACATCTCCCGCACCTGTGGTCTCCCCACCGCAGGTGTGAAAACACCAGAACTCAAATAGCTTTAGCAATAACACAATTCGAACTTTTGATCCGTTAAGCACCTGAAACTCACCCGAGGCCCCAGGGACCTCAACCAAACATACCAACAAGTCCTAAAACACCATCAAACTTAGTCGAGCCCTCAAATCGCATCAAACAGTGCTAAAATCATAAATCACCCTCTAATTCAAACTTAAAAAACTTGAAACTTTAAATTTCCACAATCGATGTCGAAACTTACCAAACCATGTCCGATTGACCCCAATTTTGCACATAAGTCATATTCAACATTACAGATGTACTTTAACTTTCAGACTCAAACTCCCACCCCAATATAAACATTCTCATTAATGATCCAAAACTCTAAAAATTTGACTCTCGCCATTTCAAGCTTAAATATGCTACGGACCTCCAAAATACAATCGGACACACCCCTAACCCAAAATCACCCAAAAGGAGCTAACAGACTCGACATATGCAATGTTCTTTGACCTCAGCTTTTGAACCTTCCTGTCCAAAATAGCCACTTTCTCCTTAACGTAAGGTAAATCCTTGTCCAACTGGACTGAGCTAAAATTCAACACATGATATTTGATATTTTTGAGTCGAGTTGAGTATTGGCTTGTGTGGTTTCTTGGTCTTCTCTTTATGATCGTATTAGGGAGCGTCTGTATGATGACCCCCATCTTCTTTTCCTTAAGGACACGGTGCAACACGGTGATGCTAAGGAAGTCACTATTGGGGATGACAGTGTATTGAGGATACAGAGTGGGCTATGTGTGCCTAATGTGGACGGTTTACGTGAGTTGATTCTTCAGAAGGCTCACAGCTCGTGGTACTCCATAGTCGAATATATGGCCCTGTGTCAGGACCCAAGTTATCTCTGTGAACCGTCGTGACGGCACCTAGTCCCTACGACTAGATAACCCTAACATTTGTGAAAAATGGAATGAAAACATAAAAGCTAATATCTAACAGGTAATTTTAAATTAGCAATGAAGATGACACTCGGCATATACAATAATTACATCTCGAATGTACACAACTATACCAAGACCCGGAATACCATACAATAGTGCCTCCAAATCTTCAAGGCATGAACAAGCAAGGTCGTGGACAGGATAGTTCTTTCCATGCACCTTCAGCTGTCTGGACGCATAGGCAATCATCCTACGGTCCTGTATCAACATCGCGCCTAGACCAATTCGCGACGTATCACAATAAACAGTATAAGACCCTGAACCTGAAGGCAATACCAATATTAGGACTGTAGTCGAAGATGTCTTGAGATTTTGGAAGCTCTCCTCACACTCTTCCATCCACCTGAACGGAGCACCCTTCTGGGTCATCGTGGTCATAGGTGCTGCAATAGATGAGAATCCCTCAACAAATCAATGGTAAAACCACGCCAAACCAAGGAAGCTCCGGATGTCTATAGATGAGGACGGTCTGGGCCAACTCTCCATTGCTTCCACCTTCTTCGAATCCACCTTGATCCCTTAACTAGACACCGCGTGGCCCAAAAATGCCACGGACTCTAACTAGAACTCACATTTTGAGAACTTTGTATATAACTTCTTTTCCATCAAAGTCTGATGCACTGTCCTCAGGTGATGCTCATGATCTTCCTGACTCCGAGAGTACACCAGAGTCGTCAATAAAGACAACGATGGATGAGTCAAGATAAGGCTAAAATACACTATGCATCAAATGCATAAATTCTGCTGCGGCGTTGGTTAGCCCAAACGACATCACAAGGAACTCGTAATGACCATACCAAGTCCTGAAAGCAATCGTTGGGATATCTGGCTCCAAAATCTCCAACTTATGATAACCTGAACGCAATTCAATCTTGGAAAACATTTTAGCACCTTGTAACTGATCAAATATGTCATCAATACGAGGCAAGGGATACTGGTTCTTCACTTTGACGTTCAATTTGTGATAATCAATGCACATACATATAGAACCATCCTTTTTCTTTACCAACAAGATAGGAGCACCCCAAGGTGACACACTGGGCCAAACAAAGCCCCTATCAAGCAACTCCTGTAACTATTCCTTCAACTCAAGAGGGACCTTACGATAAGGAGGAATAGAGATGGGCTGAGTGGCTTACAACAAATCAATGCCAAAATCAATATCTCTGTAGGACGGCATGCCTGGAAGATTAGCTAGAAATACATCAGGGAAATCCCTCACTATTGGGACCGACTCAACTCTAGGGGTATTAATACTGACATCTGTCACATAAGCTAGATACGCGTCACACCCTTTCTCAACCATTCGCTGAGCTTTAAGAAAAGAAATATCTCTGTGGAAGTGTAATCTAAGGTACCCCTCCACTCTAATCGCGGTAAACCTGGCATAGCTAGTGTCACGACCTTGGCATGACAATCAAGAATAGCGTAATGGGGCAACAACCAGTCCATGGCCAAGATAACATCAAAGTCTACCATGCTGAGCAATAATAAATCGACTCTAGTCTCAAAACTACTAAGAGTAATCAAACACGATCGATACACGCGGTCCACAACAAGAGAGTCTCCCATAGGTAGACACATAAACATGGGAACTCAAAGAATACCGAGATACACCCAAATGCGGGGCAAAATAAGATGGCACATAAGAATAAGTGGAGTCTGGATCGAATAGAACCGATGCATCTCTATGACAGATTGAAATAATACTTGTAATGAAAGAATCAGAAGAACCGGCCTATGTACGAGTAGGAAGGGCATAGTATATAGCCTGACCTATCCCTCTAGGGTGATCTCTACCTCCCCGACCTCCACCTTGGGTTGGCTGAGCAGGTGAGGTGGCAGCTGGTGCTATAATCATAGTTTGAGGACCCGGTAGAGTACGATGTGGATGAGAAGTCTATGGAGTTGAACCCCTCATAAGTTTGGGGAAATCCCTCACCATATGATAAGTGTCACCACATTCAAAACAAGATCTGGGAGGACGTGGCTGTTGTGGCTGGGTCGGACCAGGCCTGCTGGACTGACCGCTAAAAGCACCCCATACAGGGGCATACAAGATACTGGAGGTGCATAATAAGGCTCCTGAGGTCTAGGAGTAGCTGGAATACCACTGGCGGCTGGAAGAGCTGAATGAAAGGGCAGCTCACATATCCTCTACCATGTCGAACTGCAGCTGGGGCACGAGCACCAGAATAATGGCCAAACACTCGAGACCTCTTGGCCTCTGTCTCCTCCCTATCCTGAGCAAGCATGCCCTCCACTCTTATAGCAATACTCACAACATGCTGATATGAGATATCCGTCTCTAACTCTTGGGCCATGCTAGTCCTGATTCTAGGGTGGGGTCCATCAATAAACCGATGAACCCATTTTATGTAGGAATAAAGGTGCTCTTGGCTCGACATCATTGGTTCTATTTCATTAGAAACCCTCTTTTTTTGTTGTCTTGGAATGTAAATAGTCCCTATCTCGAACCGTAGAAACCAAGGCCGGTGCATGACGAACCAATCACTAAAACAGACTGCATACTCTGAAATAGTCATAGTCCCCTGGTGCGATTGCTCAAACTCGGCGCGCCATGCATCTATGAGGCTTCGAGAACTTAGTCCATATAAGGGAAGTTTCCTAAGTCGGACTGCCCAACTCATAAGCATGCCACCACTGATAGGCTGCTCCTCTAAGCTGAAACACAGTGAAAAAACCACACTCGACTCTGTTATGCCCAAAGTGCGGATGATACGGTGGCACTCCTCCGGGAATCCCTGAACGTACTTTGATGCTACACCACTGAATATAGGAGGGTCGTACTTCTTGTACCTCTCGAGCCTATATTGCTCCTCCACTAAAACTACGGCCCTATCTCGGGCTGAACTGGGGCTACATACGGCATCGGTATAACCTTTGGAATCTGATCAACATGAATCAGCTACTATGGGTGCGAGCGGCGGGAGTCTGTGCTCCTCCCCCGACTAAGATATGGCTGGAGCAAGGGGAATCAACCCTGCCTGAGCTAGAGTGCCGAATACGCTCAGGAACTATGAAAGGGTCTCTTGAAGAGCTAGTGTAGTAGCAGGAATCTCCGATGTCTGCGCTTCAACTGGAGCTACTGGTGGCTCCTCTATAGCAGCTCGCTCGTCTGCTCTAGCTTCACCACGTAGATGTTCTCGGCCTCTACCCCGGCCTCGATTTTTAGCGGCTCTAACAAGGGTTGTAGGTGCCTGGTGATCTCCGGCTACACATGTCCTCACCATCTGTGAGAGAATAGAAGACAGTTTAGAATTTTGAAGTCAGCAATTTTGCACGACAAGGAATCAAAGAAGTGAAATTTTCCTAAGAGTTCCATAGCCTCTGGAAGATAATTACAGACGTCTCCATACCAATCTGCGAGACTCTAATAAACCGGCTTGTGACTCACAACACCTCTGAACCTAGAGCTCTAATACCAACTTGTCACGGCCCAAGTTATCCCTCTGTGAACCGTCATGACGGTGCTTAGTCTCTACGACTAGGTACGCCTAATGTTTACAAAAAATGGAATGAAAACATAAAACCTAGTTCTCGGCCTCTATGGTGGCTCTAGCAAGGGGCGCGGGTGCCTGGTCATCTCCGGTTGCACGTGTCCTCACCATCTGTGAGAGAATAGAAGACTAAGTTTAGAATTTCGAAGTCAGCAATTTCGCACGACAAGGAATCAAAGAAGTGAAATTTTCCTAACAGCTCCATAGCCTCCCGAAGATAATTACAGACATCTCTGTACCGATCTACGAGACTCTAATAAACCGGCTTGTGACTCACGATACCTCTGAACCTAGAGCTCTGATACCAACTTGTAACAACCCAAGTTATCTCTCCGTCAACCATAGTGATGGCGCCTAGTCTCTACAACTAGGTAAGCCTAATGTTTACGAAAAATGAAATGAAAACATAAAAGCTAACATCTAACAGGTAATTTTAAATAAGCAATTAAGATGTCGCTCGGCATATACAATAATTACATCTTGAATGTACATAACTATCCCAACACCCGAAACACCGTGAATCACAAACTACAGAAGGAAATCAATATCTCTATCCTCCAGAGTCTAATAAAAAGGAAATACAGGAAGTGTTTGACATGGGAAAGAGTAGAAGGTGACTCTGAGGTCTGCGGACGCGGTAGATATACCTTGAATTCTCCAAAGCTGTGCGACTCACTGAAAATGCTAATAAGCGGTACCTGAACAAGCACACGAAAAACATATGCAGGGAAGGGCATGAGTACACCACAATGGTACCCAGTAAGTGCCAAGCCTAACCTCATTCGAGTAGTGACGAGATCAGGTCAGACTCTACTGGTATATATATATATATATACTAAAGCAAGGCATAATGAAATATTGCAGTAAAATAAAGACTGAAATTTAACAAGAATGAATTCACATAAGGTAACAGCTCTGTACACAAAGATAACAACAGGGTATCTCCCGAGATACCGTCTCGTAGTCCCAAACATAAATGTATAGGGGGATCTCCTGTAATACTGTTTCGTAGTCCCAAAGTAAATATTCAATGTAGGGGGGATCTCCTGGAATATCGTTTTGTAGTCCCAAAGTAAATATGTTGTATAGGGAGATCTCCCGAAATACCGTTCCGTTGTCCCAAAGTAAATATGCAGCTCAAACAATAGACATACAACTACAACACGGAATCCTACAATTTAGACTAAGCACAAGTCAAGGAAGAAGCAGCAAATTCACTAAGCATGCTGCACAGATTTCAGATAAGCAATTAAGACACGTAGACATGCTGTTCTAAACTAAACAGGATAATTAGATATGCTAGTATAGCTCGGTTAAAAGGAAACATGTATTTTACGGAATGAAAACAGAGTTTTGCAATAAATAGCCCGTGTACGCACTCGGCACCTCACGTGCACGGAGCTCATATATCAAAAACTGTACCAAATCCTATGGGGCGTTCCCCCACAATAGGTTAGGCAAGCCACTTACCTCGAACTAAGCTCAATCAATCAGTCACAAAGCATTTACCAAGAATATCCAGCTCCTCGTGGCTCAAATCTAGGCAAAAATCAATTATATAACATAAATATAACTACAAGAAACTAATCTAGCTAATTAAATCAAAGATAACACAAGAAACTAATTTAACATATATGAATCACTCGAATTCGACCTCAATTCGTCTTCCAAAACTCAAAATTTTAGCCTATGAAGTTTCTACCATTTTCCCCCAATTTTCCAACTTAAATCCCTAATTAAATTATGAAATTAATCATAGATTAGTGAAATATAATCATAAAGGAGTAAAAAAATCGTTACCCTCAAGCTTCCTCTGAAAATCCCTTGAAAATTCGCCTTGATCCTAGCTCTCTAGGTCCAAAAATGGAGAATGAAATCTAACCCTCACACTTAGCCCTTTTCTGCCCAGCGATCTCGCACCTGCGGGCCAAGAATCGCATCTGCAATGCCGCACCTGCAGAATTTCCATCACAGGTGCGGAAATGACTTAAGTCCCCTGGGTCCACATCTGCAATAGGAGGGGCGCACTTGCATATGCACTCCAATCATTTTGCAATCTGCCTAACTGTGTCCTGCCTTTCGAGAACCCCTTGGGCCTCCAGCTAAATAAGGGGAGAATGACTCAGTTACCCAAAAAAAGAACTATTTACCCTTGTCTACACATCTATTTTTCTACACACAAACTAATTACATTTCCTATCCATAGTAATTTTTATGGAGAATTTTCTCTTTTTTCTCCAATTTTTTTTATTTATATGTTTCTTTCCCTTTTTTCTTTATTTTCTCCTTTTCTTTTTTCTCGTTTTCTTCTTATTCTTTTTATTTTTTCCTTTTCTAATTTCATTTAACTTCTTTTTTTATATTCTTTTCTCTTCATAATCTAATTTCTGTTTACCTTTTTTTAAAATATAACTAGTATAATATACCTTTTGTCTTTTTTCTTATTTTTTAAATTCAATTATTAAATTAAAATAATATTAGTTGTCACTTGATCTGATTCACTGAATATCACGCTGACTGTTGTTGAGCACCACAAATTACATAATCAAATTTTAAGAATAACCATGTGATTGCCATGTAATAAATTATAATATCAAATTGTATATTATAATGATATATTATTGTAATAAACTATATACTATTGAATTATATATTATATACCAAAATAGCATACAATATATGAAAATGATATTTTATGTTCTTCATTCAACATTACACTACTATATTAAAATAACATACTATTATGGTATATCGTATACTATTACATCATACTGTTGCAGTATATTGCACATTATTACAATATACAGTTACAATATATTATATACTATAATTGTATACAGTTGCATTATAGCTATATACTCCTTCAATATATTGTATACAGTAATGGTATACTATTAGGTAACCGTATTCTTCTTCGATTATTATAGTATACCGTTGCATTATATTATATACTATAATAGTATATTGTTACAATATACCTATATACTTATATAATATATTGTATACCGTAGCAATATACTATTAAGTAATTGTGTTCTTCGATTTTCAATTAAAAGATTCGATCTCAATCATCTAAAATCAACTTCAAATGCGATCAAACTTCAGTTTGAACTTCTAGAAGGTACTATAAGCAATATTTAATAACACCCACTTTGAATCAAATAAAAAATCTTCAAAAACAAAAATTAAGCTTCAAGCCAATAATTGTGTATATTCAAACACAAATAAAAATGCAAATTTGGGAAGCTTACTCGAAGATACTATAAGCAATATTTTATAGCACCCACATCATATCAAACAACAAATCTTTAAAATAAATTCAAATTTAGAAGCTTCAAGCTCAATAGTGGTGGGTTTTCATACACACAAAAAAATCATAAGGAAAGGATCAGGGTTTGAAGAAGAGATGACTATACGGAAAAGAAAGGAAGATTGAATAAGTCAGAGTTGGAAATTGTTTTTATGAAATAAGAAACAAAGGATATATTTATACTCAGAAGCAACCGTCAAACAAAAAAGGTAATGATGGGAACATCATAACAACAACGGTCACTTCGTGATTGATGTAGCCGCAAAAAGCCCCAAAAGATGTTGAAGGGTCGCAGACCCAATCAAAAGATGCCACATTCTATGAGCATTAAATGGAAGTGACATGCAAAGCGTCAGTTCTGGAGAAGGTATAATGGCGGCAAAAATTCCCGCTTTAATGAGATCCAGTTCCCAAATATTCAATTGTTTGAATAAATGGCAAGTGGAGGGACTATCTGTATTAGGAAAAATCAAGTTAACTTATGGAATTAATTATGTGCTGACATGTCAAGACACATGGATCATAAAAGAATCGAAACTGGCAAAGAATAGTTAAAGAGACACAAGCTTTAACAGGCACGGGCAGAGATTCAAGAAAACATGAAGGAACGGTTACTCGGACCTCTTGATAATTTGAAGAGACATCATAAATTAATCTAGATAGTAAAAAGTACAGATACGTATTATCCGTAATTAATGAGCGTCAATGATGAAAAACGTTACAGAATCTTCACGAAATAGTTACGATTGCTAATTATAACATTACATTAATTGCTCATAATGACTATGTTGTGAGAGGAAAAAAACGTATTACTTAGAAGTAGTTATAAAAGGAGAGGAATAAATATTTGTAAGGACACATACTATTATTGGAATATACTGATTTACTTTTCTTTATTTTATTCAGCTATCGTTTAAATCAATTCTCTTATTTGTTCTAAATTTGATTATCAGTAACCTGAGTTCTTCTAAAATATTAGCTTTGATCGAAATTCCTATATTCTTGTTAAACAAATTGGTTCTGTTACTGAAAATTGATAATTTATTACTTTATAAATTGACTCTTTTGTCAAATCAATCATGTCGAATGTCAACTACAACAACCCAAGAGACCATCAACACCAGGAGAATCCGCAAGGAAATGGAACTCTGGTCCCTTCCCCATAAAATTCTCCTCGACAATCTCGAGAAGGGACTCCTGATGGATCTCAATCAAATATGAATGATCAGTTTAAAAATGATGAGGTTATTAATGAAGCTTTGAAAAAGTTGATCGCTCAACAGGTCAGCAACGCTTTTGAGGATTTCGCTAACCAGCTGCCAGTTGTGCCACCAACACCTACTCCAAACAACAACATTTTAGAAAATCCTCGCTCAGCACTCGTTAACTCAGGCCATGGAGGAACTCCTAGCGAATCTTGTGATGAAGGGTCAGGTAATCCAGTTAATTCTAATTTACAAAATTTAGTACTAACTTTGCAGAAACAGCTCAAGGAGCAGAGCGACCGCATCGATCAAATACCTGGAGTGCTTCCTGTAATCAAGGGAATAGATATGGACAAATATTCACAACCACCTTGGAAGCCAAGTGCTGCTCCTCTGTTAATTCCGAAGAAATTCAGGATGCCCGATATTCCAAAATATGATGGAACAACTGATCCACGGGATCACGTAATTGCATTCACAATCGGTGTAAAAGGCAACGACTTGACCAAGTAAGAAATTGAATCAGTATTGGTCAAAAAATTCGGAGAAACACTCACCAAGGGAGCATTAACATGGTAGTCTCTTTTACCCGAAAATTCTATAGATTCTTTTGCTGAGCTTGCAGATTAGTTTATCAAAGCACATTAGGGAGCTCAAAAAGTTGAAAAAAGAATGGAGGGCATTTTCAAAATAAAAGCAAGGAGATGCAGAGCTGCTTAGGGAATTTGTAGACAGATTCCAGCGTAAGAGGATGATGTTGCCACGTGTACCTGAAAATTGGGTAGCTATGGCATTTGCTATTAATCTAGATGAAAGAAGTTCAAAATCCAAGAGGAGACTCGAGTAAAGTTTACCTGAGTTTCCATAAACAACTTGGAATGATGTTTATAGCAGATACAACACAAAGATGCGGATAAAAGAAGATACCATCATTCAATCTCGAAGAGATGAAAAGGTAAGTTCAAGGTGAGCTGAAACTGAAAAAAGGTCCTGTAAAAATAGGTACGAACCTTACATGGGACCAGCAGGAAGAGACTCGCGTTCAAAATAGGAAAACCCAAGGTATGATTCTAGATCAAAAGACAGAGAGTCAGGATCGTCATCAAAGATTGGCAAGGAACGAAACATGCGGGATACACGAGATGATGATAGAAGCTCGAAAACAAAGATCAGAGGTTACAGTTTTAATATTAGCACATCTGAGTTGGTGGATGTTTTAAGGATCATGGGAGACAAGGTACGCTAGCCAAAAGAAATGAGATCAAAATCGAACATGCAAAATCTTGATTTTTGGTGTGAGTTTCACAACGATCACGGTCGCAAAACGGCGGATTGTAGATTGCTTCAAGGTGAAGTTGAACATTTATTAAAACAAGGGTATTTAACCTAATTGTTTAGTGAAAGAGAAAGCAAGCATATATGAAAAATAGGCTGGAACCGCCAAAACCTCATTCCCTAAAAAAACGGTTAACGTCATCAGTGGTGGAGAAGAGATCAATGGTGTAACGTATACGGAAGCAAAGAAAGTGTCGAAAATTATTGTTACTCACGGGAAATGAATTCAACAGGTTTCGGAAGAAGATATTATTACATTTGATGATGCAGATGCAGATGGCGTGCTAACCCCGCATAATAATGCACTGGTGATATCTTTACTTGTACATGATACTAATGTCAAGCGAGTTTTAATCAACCCAGGTAGTTTCGTGAATATTATTCTCTTGAGAGTGGTGAATGAGATGCAAGTTGATGATAAGCTAATTCCCAAGGCACATACCTTGTCCGGTTTTGACAACTCGAGCATCATAATAAAAGGCGAGATAATACTCACCACATTCGCAGAAGGAGTAGTCAAAGACACCAAATTTCGAGTAGTAGAAATAGATATGGCTTACAATATGATTCTCGGCAGGCCGTGAATTCATGAGATGGATGTTGTCCCATCTACCTTACATCAAGTAATCAAATTCCCTTCACAATGGGGAATACGGCAAATTCATGGTGACCAACAAGCATCTCGGAGTATTAACTCCGTAGTAGATTCAAGATCGAAAAGCAAAGAAAAATAGCAATCACAGAATCTATCTGAGGATGCTGAAATACAAGCCTCAGCTAAGCATGAGTGAATAGATGTGGACTCGAGACCTGATACCATCCAAGAACCAGAAGAAAATGAGAAAATCAAAACAACGATTTAAGAATTGGAAACTGTAGTACTATTTGCATCCTAGCCTGATAGAAAAGTCTACATTAGGACCAACCTCAGCCCAGAAATGAAATGTAAGTTGACTGAATTTTTAAAAGTTAATGTAGACTATTTTGCTTGGTCCCATTCAGATATGATAGGTATACCCCCGAGGTATTGACTCACATATTAAATGAAGATCCATCATACCCACCTATCAGACAAAAGAAAAGGAAGCAAGGCTCCTTCAAGAATCTGGTGATTCAAGATGAGGTGCAGAAATGTTTAAAAATTGGGTCTATCCTTGAGGTAATGTATCCAAATTGGTTGGCTAATACTGTAGTGATACCAAAAAATAATGGTAAGTGGTTAGTTTGCGTAGATTATACTAATCTAAATAAAGCTTGCCCTAAAGATTCTTTTCCATTACCGCATATAGATCAACTAATTGACGCTACTGCATGACATGAATTATTGAGCTTTTTAGATGCCTATTCAGGGTATAATCAGATAAAAATGGATCCTATAGATGAATAAAAGACTTTATTTATAACAGATGGGGAAAAACTACTCATTTACCTTGTTGTTTCAGAAGTAGCGGTAAGTGATGTGTTAGTTCGAGAGGACCAAGGTTAACAATCTCCTATTTATTATGTTAGTAAGTCATTATTAGATGTTGTGACTCGATATCCTCATCTAGAAAAACTTGCACTTGCGTTAATTATGGTATCTAGGAAGTTAAGGCCTTATTTTCAATGTCATCCTATCTGTGTAGTAACTACTTATTCCTTACGTAATATACTGCATAAACAAGAGTTATCAGGTAGACTAGCCAAATGGGCTATAGAGCTAAGAGAATATGACATTACATATCAACCAAGAATTGCAACAAAGTCACAAGTTTTAGCAGATTTTGTGGCAGATTTTAGTCAGGGAATACAATTGGAGGTAGAAAAAGAACTGCAGGTATTTAACGGGTCTAATCTAGGTACTTGGACCTTATTTAGTGATGGTTCATCAAATGTAAAAGGAGTAGGTCTAGGCATTATTTTGGTACCATCTAAGGGAGAAACTATACGACAAGCCATAAAATGGTATCCTATTACTAATAATGAGGTAGAATATGAAGTTGTGATTATAGGTTTAGAATTGGCACGAGAGCTCAGAATAGAGCAAGTCATAATCAAAAGCAATTCACAGCTCATAATTAACCAGATGCAAGTGACTTATACAGCCAGAGAGGCAAGGATGCAGCAGTACCTAGAAAAGGCACGGGATTTGTTCAGGCAATTTCAAACTTGGAAAGTCATGTAGATACCAAGGGAAGAAAATGTTGAGGCAGAAGCTATAGCTAATCTTGCGTCTGCTGCAGAAGTAACAAATGAAGAAAATTCTTCCGTGATTCATTTGTTTCATTCAGTACTTGATCCAGACAAAAATAAGGTAAATTACAATAATCTAACTTGGGATTGGAGGAACGAGATTGTCAATTTTTTGCAGTATGGAATTTTACCTGAAGATAAGAAAAAGGCTCAAGCACTTTGCAAAAAAGCTGCTCGCTACTGTTTAAATCAAGGAAATCTTTATCGAAAAATGTTTGATGGTCCTCTAGCAAGATGCCTCGGGCCTTCTCAACAGGATACGTGATGAGAGAAATACACGAGGTACATTGAAGAAATCATGTTGGAGAAAGATCTTTGGTAAAAAACATGATTAGAGTCGGCTATTATTGGCCAAAAATGGAAGAAGACGCGGAAAATATTGTGGCAAAATGTGACAAGTGCCAAAGATATGGTAACAACATGCATCGACCAGCTGAATTATTACATCCAGTCGTTGCACCATGGCCTTTTATGAAGTGGGGGATGGATATCATAGGTCCACTACCACAAGCCAAAAGCAAGGTAAGATATTTATTAGTGCTCATTGAGTATTTTACTAAGTGGGTAGAAACGGGAGCTTTCAAACAGGTACGGGAAAAAGAGGTTAGAGACTTCATGTGGCGGAACATCATATGCCGATTCGGGGTGCCGAAGGAAATTGTATCTGATAATGGCCTGCAATTTATAGGTGCACAAATCACAAAATCTTTTCAAAGTTGGCGAATTAAAAGGATTACTTCAACTCCTTACCATCCGGTGGGTAATTGACAAGATGAATCGACAAATAAAGTCATTATCGACAACTTGAAGAAAAGATTGGAAGAATCTAACGGCAATTGGCCAGAGACACTACCTGGAGTCTTATGGGCCTACCGAATAACAACAAAAACAAGTACGGTAGAAACACCATTTTCACTTGTCTACGGAGCTGAAGCCTTAATTCCAGTTGAGATAGGGCAACCAAGTACGAGATATACTTAAACTACTGAAGAAACGAACGAAGAAGAATGCGGGTAAACCTGGATTTACTTAAAGAAAGGAGGGAATCTGCACTAATAAGGACGACAGAACAAAAATAAGTTATTAAACGGTATTACAATCGGAAAGCTTGTATCAGATACTTCAAGATTGGGGACTAAATGCTCAAGAAAGTTTTCCAACACGAGGAAAACCAATGCAAGAAAGTTAAGTCCAACTTTGGGAAGAGCCTTATAAGAATCATGGTATCGCATGAAAAGGAGCATACGAGCTTGAAACATTGGATGGCAAGATTCTACCTTCAAATTGGAATGTTGTTCATCTAAAGAGATACTACTAAGGAAAGGAAATACCAACATGAAGGTATCCTCACTAACGATTTTTATTTTTGAATTATTAAATTTTACTAACAATTTTAGATGATAGGCAGATAGCTAGCCCGCACTAAATGATGAATTACGACCTGAAAGATAGATGGAAAGAATATAATTCCCAGTCTAGGGTTACAACTATTTTGATGGAAATTTAAATGGGTTAAGCAGTCTTCATCTAAAATCATACCTTCGAGTCCCGTATGTTTTCCTTTTCAGGAAAAGGACCACATGGAAGGAATTATCAAGTGCTCAAGATTTCATACTTCAAAGCTCAAACACTTGGGGGGCTATATAAATATATATATATATATATATATATATATATATATATATATATATATATATATTT